>PVIA01006341.1:0-99118 GCA_004024845.1 Tonatia bakeri | reverse complement strand
CCCGAGCCCCCCTCTAGCCTGCAACATACCTCCCTACCTAGGCAACAAGTGGGATGCCTGGTCCTTCCCACCTCAGTGGGTGCAACGGGGTCTGTGTGCCAGGCACCCAGAGGCAGTGTGGCGGGGGCTTGGAGGCGGGCTGACAGGATGCACAGCTGTGTGACGCGGAGCAAGTGGCTTCACCTCTCTGCCCCCACCCCCTTGTTTATGGAATGGCAAACACTTGAATGAATGAGTAGTAACCACCATACGGCACTTGGTCCCTAAAAGGACTGTGACCTCTGCCTTTCCTAGCAGTCCCGTTCCAAAAGGCACAGCAGGAACAGAGGTGTTCACCTCTGGGGGCCACGGCGGGAGGCTGGGTGACAGCCCCTGAAGATGCCCAGGTCCTGGTCCCCGGGGCCTGTGGCCGCGACCTTACACGGCACAGGGGCTCTGCAGATGGGATTAAACGAGAGACCCTGAGGGAGGACAGGACCTCTCTCTCTCATGTGGGTCATGTGGGCGCCGTCAGTCACGTGTCCCTTGTAAGACGGAGGCAGAGGGAGAACAGGAGGTCGACAGGCACAAGGGGATGTGATGCAGGACATAGGAGAGAAGGTCGGAGCTCCGGTTTCTGCAGTAATTCCTGCAATGGCCACGAAGGAACAGTGGACCCGACGCACATGACTATGGGGTTCGGAGCCGCTGGTCCCACCACTTCCCCTCAACCCCCGCCAGCAGAAACACTCCATTCAACACGTGTTCGGGTGCTGGGTGGTGACAACGTGGCAGCACAGGTCCATCTGTTGCAACAAGCATCCCGCCCTGCTGAGGGACATTGGTAATGGGGAAGCTGGCATGTCATTATTACCCAGAGTACCTCCTTTACATTCTGGCTCACTCCGGGTGCTGCCCAGCTTCGTGCTGGCTGTGGGGACACAGCAGGGAGCCCGAGTCCCCAGCTGTGACGCCATCCTGAGGTCGCCCACGGGGCAGTCGGCCAGAGAGAACATTGCGTTTTTAACTAGCAGGCTTCTCTGCTTAGCAGGCTGCCGGGGCCTGGACAGTTGCTAGGAGTCAGCCGTTGCCAGCCGGCCGCTGGTCTCTGTGCCCGAGCTCACCCATCACTGGGAACTGGGTCAGGACACTACAAAGACACAAAGCTCCAACATCTTGCAGATTACTCAACACAAAAGTGTTAATTCTGTGGGTTTGTTTTCCCTAGGCATTCCTTCACTGCATTCTAAGTCTTCCTGGGTTGCACAGTGTGTATCGAGTAACGAGGCAGTTTGTTATGCAGCCACGACCGAGATTCTGGGCACCAAGCCCGGAGCGGAGGGGGCAAGGCCTGGCCTGCCCCGGCCCACCAAGGAAAGCCATCAGATCCCGCGTGCTTCACTGAGCTTAGAAAACCAAAATGTTTTTGTGTGTTTCTCGTTCGGCGGCAGGCTCTTCACCCTCTGCATCACGGCTCACGGCGGGCGGGGCTCTAAACTGGGGCACCGGGACGTGTGTGTTGGGTCAGCAGGTGCTGTTCTGGAGACCCGGGACGTCACAGGACATGCAGGACAGAAACCACGTCACCTTTTCCAAGTCTGAGATGGCGCGGGCGCGCCCCGCCTCATTCCCTGGCACCCGGGCACCAGTGACGCCAGCACACCAGCTCCAGTGCCTGCGACCCCTTTTTGACTTGATGTTAAAAAGTTTTAAAAATTAGTTTAACAAGAAGTGGTGTTACTTCATCTTTAAATGTCATTTGATTGTGGTTTTCCGAAGCACAGCTTAGTAACCACACTCGTGAAATGGGGCAGGTGTCTGAGGGAGCCAGGGAGGCGTGTCTGGGGTGTTTTGCTTTTTAACCAAGAGCCTTGTTTCTTAAGCCCAGAAACAGACATTGTGGATTTAAGGGTGTCACTGTTGTTCAACTCACTGGGAACTGGTGTCATGGGCTCAGGGCCGAGCCTGGGGTTTCATGGGAGGCAAAGCAATCCCTAGCCTGGGCGCTGACCAGCGTGGCTCCGTCATCTGGGCATTGTCCTGTAAAGCAAAAGGTCTCCGGTTCGTGTCCCAGTCAAGGCACGTGCCTGGCTTGTGGGTCCGGTTGCTGGATGGGGCGTGTGTGACAGGTAACCAATGGATGTTTCCCTCCCTCTCTTTCTCCTCCCTCTCCTTCTAAGAGTCTATGAAATCTTTAAGAGAAACCAAGAACCTGGGTCCCAGTCCCCGGTCACCAGCTCCTTTCTGTCCCAACGCTCAAGTCCGGGAAGGAGCGTCACCTCGTGGTGAGGAAATTGGGCTCTGAACCACTGCCTGGGTTTAAATTCCACTGATTAGTTGTCTCAACGCCTACGTTTCTGCCTCAGTTTCCTCATCTACAAAATGGGAGTGGAGAAGGAGAGGGCTAATAAATCATACTGCCCTCCTCTGCGTCATGAGCAAAGGAGGGAGGCAGAGCTGTCAGGGGATTCAGGGGACGGGACAGTGAGACTGTCCCGGACGGGCTGGGCTGCAGGGGCCAAATCAGCTGTGTGGCCACCGGGGCAGGTCTGTCCTGGGTCACCCAGTGCGGCGGGAACTGTGCTCCCCAGACTCCCTCCTGGGCTCCTTGGAGGTTCCCATTGGCCGCAGTCTGCGGGATCTGGCAGGGGGAGCGACGTGGCGTGCTCACACCAGGCAGGCGGGTGCAGGTCTCAGGTCACGCTGGGCTGCAGGGCACCTGTCAGCATGGGGCAGTGGCCCCGCTGGACCTCTTCCCTCAGCTTCCTCTAGTCCTGGGCCAGGTGTGTGCTCGGCCTCAAGAACGGCACACCCATCACTGAACCTGGGACACCGGGAGGCAGCGAGACACAGGTACGGACTCCATCCCACCTCCGCTGTCTCGGCCCCTACATCCATCCACCTTCCCTCCTGACCGCTCTCTGCTGCACCAACAGAGAGGAGCCGTGCACAGACTGGCGAGCCAGCCCCCACGGCCGAGTTAGGCTGAACCTTGAGAAACACCCCTCCTGCCCTCTCACCCCTCGCTCACATGGCTCTGCTTCTCCGACCCACCTTCCTAACCCTAACTGCCGAGTCCAGCACTCGCCCATCCAGGGGCAGGGCCTGCGGCTAAGCCCAGAGCACGTGCTGTGCACCGGGACAGGGCGGGAGCCGCTCCAGCGGTGTGGGCGCCAGGCTGATGGGGCTCCTGGTGCCCACAAGCTGCCCTGTGGTGCTCCTGGGGTCATCTTCCAGGACTCCGTCCCTCCTCTAGCTGGGCCTCGTCACTGTGCTGAAACAAAGTCGTCCCGGGAGCTCCAGGATCTGCCTGTCACTCACTCCTCAACTTGGTCTCCCTACAACCAACCTCTGAACAGAGAGGAGGCTAAGCTGCAAAGAAAGGTGAGGCTAGAGGAACACGCCACTTGCTTTCCTGCCGTCCTTATGCTGCGAGGGCAGGGCCCCCACCCCGCCAAGCCCCAGCGTGCAGGGGTGTGTCAGTGTGCAGGGTAGCGAGCCAACCGCATGCTCTGAGTGCTTCTTCCCGACATTCCCAACTCTTCTGTCCGCCTGCCCGGCAGTCCCATGCATAGGATTAGCTCGTGAGGAGGGCCTGCAGCTGCTGGCCTCCGGGGACAGGCACACATGCTGCCCTGCTGGGGGTGGACTCCCGCACATCTAGAGGGCGCTTCAAGGGGGACAGGACCCCCGCCAAGCAGTGCAAGGGGAGGAACCGGCCCAGATGGAAACCGTCATCACGGGCCGAGCGAGGAGACGCGGCTCGTGCTGCGTTCACAAAGAAAAGGTGCGCGCGCTCTGGGCGGACACTTCATTTATTCAGAAAACAAGCCCTCCCAACCGGTCCCGCTCCGACAGAGCTGGGCGAGAGCACGCCAGAGCACCGCCTTAGACACCTGGCAGGAGGGCGGGGAGCCGGCATTTCCCAGATGCACCGGGAGTCCATCAACCTGGGTCTGGGGGGGCGCTGCCCGGCACGGCCACACCACGACAGGCGGCCGCTTCCCCTGCGGGCCAGGAGAACCCTTCCTGGGTTTGCGTACATACATTTACTTTAATTGTATTTTACAAATCAGCTCTTCCTCACTAAGGTTTACAATAAAAATAAAATAATCTGCTCTGTAAACTATAGTAGAAAGTTTCAAATGTCTTAAAAACTATCTTCCATACAACGGAAAAAGGCTTTTGTGTTCTTTTTGGGTGAAAGAAGACCCAAATGTGCCGGCTGGGCTAGGCCAGCCGGCGTGTCGCTGGGGACCCAGTGGGAACACTGCGTCTGCTCTGGAGGCACAGGGCTGCGGACAGGACGGCACTGCTTTCTTCCAGCGGACGCCTGGCCCAGCGCCGGCTCCCCAGGGGCTCCCCTAGGATGCCTAGGGCTGCTCCGCGGTTGCCTGGTCCTTGGCGGCAGCAACAAGCTGTGCGAGCGCCGGAAAGCTTTTTATGTCCTTTGTCTGCAGGCCCATCTTTTGTATCTGCAAAGGCCATGAGAACGGAGTGAGTTACTGCAATTGACTGAATGTGAAAAAAAGACCCTTATAAAAAATAAAGGAAAATATTCACCCCCAGCATCTACTGAGTAAGAAAAAGGCAGTTCCTTAAAGAATGGCAGATTATTTCTTCCTTTTAGAGCCAAAGGGTTTACTTCCGGTGAAACTTTTCTTTCTGGGGTCAAACTCTCGGCCTTCAAACCCTAAGAAGTCAGCGTGTTTTACTGACCGTGGTCCATCAAATCAGCATCTAACAGGACAAGAGCCTCTTTTGTGGACTGGCAAAGAAAATTCACACTGAAGGAAATAATAAAGTGAACTGTTTTTTTAAAATGGAGACTTCTTAAAAAAAATTGGCCTGTCTTAATTTCTTAACATAGCAACAACCTTTTCTTAGAATCAGATTAATTGAAAATACTTGGGCGTAGCAACTACTGTGAACTATGTTGGTAACCGAGAGACGGCACACGGCGTCCTTGCTTTAGTGTGACGGCAGCAGCAGCAGCAACAACACACGCACGCAGTGAGCTCCAGGAAAACCGTGCATCGGGGTTTGTTAGTGCTGCAGTCCGTCCTGGGGACTGGGAAGAGGACTGCCTTCCCCGTCTTCCCTCCCGCCCTCCTCTCTTCCCTTTGCTTATTTGTTCCGTGTGCTTTCATGACAAACTTTTTGCTTATAAGAAGACTAAGTTTCTCTAGTGAGATGAGGAAACATGGCAACGAACTTTTGGATAGATGCCTAAGTTTGCTTCAAAGCAGAAGAATTAGATTTTCAGCGATGACCTTGATGTGTAGAAGAAGGTTCTCAGTGAGCCAGAAAACCAAGCATCTTCGGATGGAAATGTTCCGGTTTCACTTTTTCTCGAGCAAAGAGGCCCCTCCCTGAGGATCTGTCTCGAGGACTGTTCGCTACACAGGAAACTGAACAGCCAACAAAGCCACTTTCTGAACCTCTGGAAGTTCTACGCTACTCAGGGAAGTCACCTCTGCTCACAAGGAAAGGCCTGCGTGTGACCCTCGCCCGCCCCCACATGGTGACACACACACGAGTGTTCGTCCGTGCCCCACGGCGCTCAGAGCCGTGTTTCACGGAGACACTGTGCTCAGGTGGCCTCTCACGCTCCACACGGCGAGGCCGGAGGGCTGGTGCTTCGCCAGCTGTCCAAGTGGCGCCAGTTGTTCTAAACTGGCCAGTATTTCCAAAGACGTGGCGCTGATCACGGTCAGGCGGGGACCAGGAGGACACGACCTCCGTGGGCGCCTCTCCAGCAGGCCTTGCCAGTGCGAGCGCCGAAGCCCAAGCAGACGTAACCACGCCAAGGAGCCAATGGATTTCAGAGAGTCGGCTTTCCGTATTCTTCTATCTTTTCTTTCTCTAAGTTCCTAGGTGCAAATATCCGGACTTCAAGCATCTTGGGACCCTGACGCCCCTTTCCAGCATGGGGGACCAGCCTCCCAGCCCCCTCAGCGGCAACTCTGGGCTCAGGAGAACCGCCAGGGGCCCCCAGAACCCGGCTGCAGAGGCCCTGGACTGGTGCCGGGTGGCGGTTACCTGTTCCCCGAGGTACTCAACGTCCAGGGCCAGCTGCAGCCGGATTTTGTCGTCGTCACTCATGCCGCCGCTGCTGCTGGACCCGCTGGGGTTGGCGGGGTTGGTTTTCCGGGCCTGTTTCAGCCTTTTCAGGCTCTCCTCCATCTTCTTCACGGAATGCAGGACGTCAGACACGGTCTCGTAGTACCTGGGGCACAAGACACAGGCACAGGTGAGACAGATGTGTGCGTGTAACACTGAGCACGCTAATGGGCACTGTGGACCGAAAATGAGAGAGAGGGAGACTTTTAATATAAAAACTGACTTCTAATAAAAAACCAGCTGGGGGAAATATTTAACTTTTCTTAAGACTGAAAGAAGAACAGGGCCCCGACTCCCCAGCACGGCATTCCCTGAGAACCTAGCAGCACGTACATGGACTCTGGCTACAGTGTCAGTCCAGGACACGCAGGGAAAATCCCGGGCCAGACTGCCTTTCGTCAAGAGCGAGTGTCTGTAGCTCATTCTCCAGCGCGAGTCACAGTTCATTTACAGTCAGTTCTAGGGACAGCTCTTCTTTCAAAGAGTCAAAGCATTTCAAAAGGAAGCAAAACTGGCTGCCTTCGAAATATTCTCAATATATTGTCCAAATTATATATGAATTACATTTAAAAACTCTGTTTACAAGCTGATTACTGAGCATTTTCATAGAAACAATATTGTAATTCACTTTGTTCTAAATTAACCCACAAATGCCACTTTACTAATAAGTAACTGAAATAAATAAAATACTATGGCAAAATTAATAATAAAGCAGAATTCAATGACAAAACTGAGTAACAGACTCTGATGTAACTCAGTGCTGGCATGTGGGGAAGAGGAGGCCGAATTAGAAATGAAGAAACATTCAGTCGGTGATTCTGAAGACTCCCCACAGTCTCAAGGGCTGCGGGGTTTAGACACCGATCCTAGATCAGCTGTAACGACCCCCCCCCCATAACGCTGTATGACCGAGGCCATTCTGGACTGACAGAGCCGAGCAGAGACAGGGTCTTCAAGGAAACCACGTGACCGGGCTTGGAGAAAGGAGCCTGCAGAGAGGGTGTCGAGGACAGCGAAAGGCAGGTGCGCCTGGGGAGGGGTATGCCTAGACCCTAAGAGGTGTGTGACCTGGGAGAGGCCAGACAGTAGGAGCCCAGCCGGGATGGCTGCAGTCTGGGTACAGCCTTGGTGGGGGGGCAGACTGTGGCGAGGGCAGCTCACCTGTCCACACAGGTGGACCGACCACGTGCCTCCCCCGCCTTGCCCCCGACAAAGCGATCTGACGTCCTTCCCACCTCATCTACCCGCCGCCCTCGGATAATCTCCTGGCGCCCGACTCAGGTTTTTCTGAGGCCACCTACTTGTGAGTGCTCTCTGAGAGGGCGCCTTCTAACCACTGCCGGACGACGGTGGGCTTCAGCTTGTCCTGGTGCCCACTCTGAAGCTGGTGCAATGGCCTCAGGGCGCTGTCCACGTAAGAGGAAGCTGTCGTCGGCACCTCCTGCAGTGCCATTGGTAGGGGTGAGAGAGGCACAGAAAGAAAAGACAGTAAGCTATTCAAACATCTAGTTCAAAAGGACACTAGTAATGGAGCAGTTCTGAGATGCGTACGACCTCTGTCCTTTCTGAAAACCAACACGAGGCTGGCTACAGAAAGCCATCTGGGGGACAACAGGGACTCAACAAGCGGCAGCAGGGAGGTGGTGTCTGGAGCCCGACTGGATTCAGGTGCCGCGCCAGCTGCCGACGGCTTCATTCCCTAGGGCATTGCTTCGACTCACTTCCTGTCCACGCCCATCACCCAGCGGTCTCAGATCTCACTCCATTTTGGCAGGTTCCGTGTGCGTGTGGATGGGGGGCGGGGGCTGGGCTAATGTTGCTGGTCAACAGGCTGCTGCCGTTCAGGAAGCAGGATCTAAGGTGAGTAATTCAACTTTTCTAGTTCAGTTTCTTCATCTGTAAAGACAGGCACTAGCAGAAGGACTGGTGGGAATGCAGAGTGCTTAGCAGTGTCTGGCCCCCGCGCAGCACTCAGTGAGTACAAGCGCCTACTGAACAGGAAGGGAGGTCGGCAGATCACGGACAGAAAACTGTGTCCGGCTGCATAAAACGGGGCTGTCCCACTTCTAAGTGGGAGCTTCAAGTCAGACCAGAAAGGAAATATGGTTCTTTTCCTGTAAGTGACAATTCAACTGCATGTTGCAGATTTAACAGGAAAAGGAGACCAGCCACCGAGGAGGTCAGTCTGGTCCCAGCTCAGCAGCGAAGAGCCACCCATGCCCCCAGGGGCCCGTGTCAGGGGGCAGGGAGACAGCAACACTGTACGCCGAGCGGCCGGCCCACCCTACAGGGGTCTGTAGGAAGCCCAGGGGTTTTCCCACACTGCACAACGTCCTAGCAGACTTCCACAACTCCCGAGGACAATGTTAGTTGTAAAATGCCTAACGCCCGACTCTACAACTGGGGAAAAAGAAAACCAGAGGGAAAATTAAGTGAGATCTAGCAAGAATGCACTGCCAACACATGAAAAAGAGCATTAATATGGAAAGCCAGAACACTGGTAAAAATGAACCCCCAATTCGCCATTTAATGCAGCTTTCCAAACCACAGCCCACAGAAGAACAGGGGAAAGCAGGTACTTGCAAGGACAGGATGAAGGGAACAAGGTAAATTCCAATTTTTTCAAATATGCGACATGTAGACAGAATCGCCCCACGAAGGGAAGGGACCTAAAAATCCCCACTGTCCAAGCCCGACTGCCCTGTACCTGACTGTCCACGTGGGTATGTCTCAGACATGGTCTCTCCAAATGGGGCGGCGCGGGCCCGCCCCAGCCTGCCCCTGCGCACCCACATCTGCCTTCTGCTCGACGACTCCCTCCCTGGGGCCTTCCTCCTGGTTCTCCCCACCTCCACGATCTCCTCAGCAAGCGGTGCTGACCTTGTTGGTCCTCCGGTAGAGCCGGGGCACCTCCAGGGCGCTTCTCAGGTAGCTGAAGCAGGACTCACTCAAGTCCTGGACGATGCGGCTGCTGAGGGCGGGCACACGGGCGGACAAGGACTGCCGGGAGTCCTCCAGGGCGGCTGCTGGCACACACGGAACGGGCTTAGTCACTGCGTCCCGTCCAGGCGGGAGCACTATGTGAAACACTGTGGCAGGGCTTAGAGCATGCACAGCAAATCAAACTGAGTGATCAGAATTAAACAAAGCCTCTTATTTAGTGAAGTTATAATTGTAGAACAGAATACAGGAACAACTACGGATCTACAGCTAAAGAGAATGGTATTGCAATATAACCCACAATCTCTAAAATTTTATTTTAAATTCTTTCTTATTCAAAGATTTGCTAAGTCTAAAGAATCGTTTTTACCTGAGATAGAAGAGAAGTTCTTAATGCCAATCATTTCCAGTTTAGGCTTGACCATTTCCAAGAGCTCTGGAAGCTGCAATAAACAGGCACTTTATATATTCCGCACTTTTTTATGTCAAAGGGGGGCGATTCTATCTGCATCTACAATCTCTATCTAGGGTACTGTTAATGAACGCTGAAACCAAACTCAGGACTATTGGTAACTGTCATCAGAAGAAAGCAGATTTCTTAACGAAAACTTCATGAGAAAAGCATCCACCTTGGGCAACAGCAGCTTTGTGGCTGGTAAGAGGCCCAGAGAATAAACACCACTTTGTAATCTGTGGTTCTCCCGGACCAAAAACCTCAGAGAAAGACCATGTCTGTACTCAAAAGGAACAATACTTGTTTAGGCACCACAAACTATGAAAACTTGAGAAGGACACAAGTACGCAACACAACACTTCAACACAAATTCATCCCGTGTTCTCCTGGTGGTAAAATGAAGACACGGGGAACACGCAGAAACAGATGAAAGAAATTTAACAGCTCAGTACCTCCAAAGTACAGCTGAAGAGAAACGTTTCTGAGAAATGTCTGAGTACGTCAACGGGAAATGATTGCCATCCAACCCACGGAAGACCGTGCCCGCACCATAAGATGAGCTCACGCGGCACGGCTCCCGTGGCACGAGCCTGGACCGTCGCTGCTGGGGGAGCGGCAGTGGCCCCAGGTGGGCCGTTGTGAGACCAGACTGGCAGGAGGGGCGAGAGGGCACGTCTGTCGGGGAAACAGCTCGGGGGAGACGAACGAGGTGCTCTCCCCAGCTGCCCTGGGCCCACAGGCCTCAGCCCCCAGGCGGACGGCGCCCTGTCCTCACACAGACTTCCTAGGAACACCCCGCACTGAGCTCATGGCGCCGGGGCACGGCCCACCTGCTCCTGCAGCCTGTCCAGGTCGGCGGCGACGGACACCAGCTGCGTGCTGGAGATGGAAGCGACAGGCTTCGCCTCGGGCGGGCTGCCTCCTTGGTCCTCACTGTTTCCTGGGGCGGCGGACAGGTCTTTGCTGCCGGCCACCAGAGGTTTCTTAACATCCTTGGCGCTTTCACTGGAGATGGGCCTGAGTAAAAGCTGAGAAAGGATTTCAATGAGTAAATACCTCTCCACTAGCAAGACAGCCAGACGCACGGGCACTTACAAATGTGGGTCAACAAGGCACCATAAAAAGCTGGTCGCCCACCAAGTCTCAGTGAAGGGCTCCTGATGCAAGTGCACTGTGTCGTCTCTCCCCATGGGTGTGCAGGACTCAGGGAGACATAAGCCCAAACCTCAAGCCCACGGATGTTCTCCTCCCTGAACTCGTGTCTAGGTTCTGGAGCCAGAGAGTAACAAGCAAATGCGAAATAACAGGTCCTTAAACCAAAGGCAGATTAGTTTCTGGATCATCACAGGTTTTTAAAAATTAATTATTTACATCAGGTAAATAATATACTGAGTTTACTTAGTTTTTTCCTAACTAACCTCATGATGCTTCGAATAACACAAAGTATTTGCAATATGTACTGTTTAGCGGGAAAAACTGAAAAGAGGCACTGGCAGCAGGAAAAGAACGAAATAATGACCGTTGAAGGCAAACTGACTTATCAGAGATGTAAGAGGAACTGCTGGCCAGCAGGCAGGAATGCAGGGCTCAGCAGGCCAGGCCTAGGTCAATGCCCACATGGCACCCCTCAGGGACAGCGCGAAGGGCCGCACGGGTCTGCGGGGCCCTCTGGGCACAGGGGAGGGGCCAACGAGTTTTGACTGAGACCCTTACGTGTCACACACCTCAGTCGACAGGTGCTATCCAACAAGTACCTCCTGACCCCACACGACAACGGGTGGGAGCTGTTTCCCTAGATTACAGGTGCAGAGTCTGAGCTGGCCCTGATTTCCCCCAGGCCACACAGTGAGAAGGTGTCAGAGCCGTTGGATTTTGTTGGACTCGAAGGTCCGAGCTCGCTGCACAAAAACCCTCTGCGAGAGGACGACCGGGCCCCGCGATGCCAGCCTCCATGCTCTTCCCTTAAAACTCGCACACACGTGTTTTTGTACTCATCGTGTGGCGATGACCAGGGCACATAGCTGCCTGTCCCGAGCCTACCCTGGAGACAGGTGTCTCTGAGGCCACAACGCCGGTGCCGGGCCTGGCGAGGCGGGTGCTCAGCCATGGACTGACTGTGGGGACGGTCCCGGGGCCATGTGCCTGAGACACAATACATCACATGGGATGCGTGGGCCGTTAGCGCAGTCAACTACCTGGGGAGGGAAAAGGCGGGGCATTCTGAAGTGAGTGAAAGGCTCATTTTACTGCCTTTTAATCTCAATGACCATATAATTCTTAACCACCAAACCTTAACTATTAAAGTATGTGTATTTTTATTTGCAAATGTCCTCATGAAAACAAGCATCTCTGTTTTGACGTGGAGGCACCTCACTGGGGGGGCAGGACAGGGGACGGGAGCAGAGTGGTGCAGGCCTGAGAAGCGAGCGAGCCTCCTGCTGCCCCGCAAACGAAGCTCTCGTGGCACCGTGGCCTTTCAGGGTCTCAGCGCTCACAGCCTACCGCGTCTTTGACCCTCAGCAGCCTTGACTGTGGCCGAGCCAGGGCGGGCCCTCACCTCGCCGACGAATACGGAGTACCGCGCCAGCACCTGCAGCGTGAGTCTCCACAGGCGGTGCGCCAGCGCCGGCAGGAACAGCTGCGCCGACCAGCACCGCTGCAGGCTGCTCCACGTGCAGTGGGAGGCCGCCAGGCAGTAGGCGCTCCCGGCTGGGGGGAGAGAACACACATCCGTCAGCCCAGGGCTCTCACCTACTGCGGCGGCACCTCGGGTCTTGGACTTCACTTGTTCCAGAAAACTGTTGAGAAGCGATCTGTTGGAAAACAGGTAACACGGGTGGGTGGCTGACCATACGAGTGTCAGCACAAAAGGGCCGTCCGAAGTTCTGGGCGGCCACTGAGACATTTCTTCCGTGAACAACTTGGTCAAGAACCGAGTTTTCTGAGATGGGAGACACTCAAGGACCGGGTGTGGCTGTGTTTTCCACGTACAGTTCAGGAGGGAAGCTGGCGGCCTTCTCTAGCACTCTGAGTGGCTGGCGAGGCTGTCAGCGGACGTTGTCAGTGACGTGAACGCCCAGGCGGCCGCGACCCAGGTCCCGACCACGTCTCTCGCAGCAACGCATTCCTCATCTGAGACCACTCCGCCTCCCAGGCGGTTGAATATCAAACACACACAGCATTCGGAAACAACGTGCTACCCTGCACTTCACGGCAAGTCAACAAACACGAGCTGGAGTGGCAGCCACTGGCAAGGGTTTCAACTTCGGGTTAGAATCTGCCGTCTCATCGTCCGCTCTTCCCCTCCCCACCTGAGCACGCTGCGTGTCTACAGGAAGTCCACTCCACACGAGCAGTTTGGGCCGAGACAGGTGAAAACTGACTTCCAGGCTCCGCAGTGCACACGGACCCAGCAGCACATGAAGCGGCAGGAATCTAAGTGCGGTGGCCTGGAGACCCAGGAACAGCCACAGTGCCACAGTACCGACGAGGATGGAAGGGGGGCAGACGTGCCTGGGAGGTGCCCGCTGACCACCGTCACCTGTCCTATGTCCCAGGGCGGGTGCCCAGTGCTCCGGAGGCCCAAGCCCCGGCTGTGAGTCTCCCAGGGTGGAAGGGCCATCCTGGTCCTAGAGGAAAGCAGCTTGCAGTCGCTTTGCTATAAAAAGGGCTGGTGGCTTCAGCAACCAGGGACCATGTGGCAGGTGATATTCAGGAACAAAATGAGGTCTGCTTCCCATAGTCCTAAAGCATCCTCTTAGCACCTCTACAATGCAAGGAACTGTAGAAACCAAGGAATTCGATTTCTTTCTGTCTCTCTGCAGTAAGCCTTTAAGGTCTACCATACTGCGTGACAGACAGGAGGGGGAAGGCACCCAGGGGGTCGGGCACTGATTAGGGTCTAGACGGCATGGTGAGTTCAATGAGCTCATTCAGCGACATCCTGCCGTTTCTCACTTTAAGGAAATTACCAGGAAAAAAAAAGGAAATTACCCGGAGCGTCTTCCAGTACATCTGTAAGTGCTGCTTCTAAGGCTCCCGCTATTTCTCTGAATCTGGGATAAAAACAAGAGCCCAAATTAGTGTTTTTGCTGCTGCGAGTTGCCTTTCCCCAACGATTCTCCCTTCTTCTGAAGTACCAGGAACTTCCCCCAGGCTGGGGGCCACAGTGGGAGGCTGGATGACGGTCCCCAAAGACGCCCAGGCCCTGGTCCCTGGGGCCTCTGGCTGCGACCTTACACGGCACAGGGGCTCTGCAGATGGGATTAAACGAGAGACCCTGAGGGAGGACAGGACCCTGGGTCATGTGGGCACCGTCAGTCACGGGTCCCTTGTAGACGGAGGCAGAGGGAGAATGGGAGGCTGAGAGGCACGTGGGGATGTGATGCAGGACACAGGAGAGAAGGTCGGAGCCCCAGTCTCTGCAGTAATTCCTGCAATGGCCGCGAAGGAACAGTGGGCCTGACACGCGTGACTATGGGGTTCAGAGCTGCTGGTTCCCCCCAACGCCCCCTTGCAGCAGATACACTCCACTCAGCACGTATCGGCTGCCGGGTGGTGACGACACAGCAGCGCAGGACCATCGGTATCTGAGGTGTCCCGTCAGTACGGGGCAGGCCATGTGCGTGGGGGGCCGGGGCCTTGGGCTGGCCCTACACTGCACAGGAGGTTCCTGCTTCAGTCCTTGTTAGGTGCCTCCTCGGACCCGTGTCCTTGCACAGGGCACGGCCCCCGGCGGAGGGTGCACAGCGGTGCACTCTGAAGACCACCGGCAGGCCTGGTAGGGCTTTCGCCCTCTGAGCCTGCAGCCAGGGTCGGGGCGGGGCAGGCACCTCTGGGCTGCAGCAGGGATTCACCTGGGCCCTCAGGATGGAGGCACTGTGAGTGACACACAGACCTCGCTCCTGTTGGAGTTCGAGAAACCCCTGCTGAGCCGCAATGCAGGGGACACCCAGCTTCCCTGTCACACTGTGGGCCCCGTGGCTCGGGATGCCATCCTGCAGCGCGCGACTGCAGGTCTCATTTTTTAACTGGCTGCTTGTGTAGCACTGTTTCCCAAGTACGCAACTCTCCCGTCCTCGCACCCTTCTGTCACCTGCTAGTTACTTCCCCAGGCGGCAACAGTTCTGATACAGGCTTAAGATGAACTTACGTAACTGGTAATTTGGTTTCTTTGATGGTACCCACGTGCTTTTAAAAACAGCTCAGAGACTGAGATCAAGGAAAGTGAGCAGTAAGGGAAACAGCATTTCCGACCGAAGGCGGCAGCCCCGCCTGCAGAGGGTGCAGCACGGCAGCCTCCCAGCCCAGCCAGGACCCCGGAGCAGGTCCCCGAAGGGAGACTCCCCCACTGCCTAGTGAGGCTCACGAAGGGCTCGTCTCCCCAGCGGGCACCACCCTGAACCTCCCTCCCAACACTGCTGCAGGAGCAGCTGGAGTGCAGGCACGGCAGGGTGTCAGGCACGGGGGAGGGGACAGGTGTGTCCCCAAATGGCCAGGAGGGGACATGTGCACAGACCCGGCACGCACACCTGTCAGTGAGAGGGCAAGAGCAGCGCTTCTCCTCAGGGGAGTGTCAGAGCGCTCCCAGGCCCTGGCTTTCGGGCTCCTTTCAGTGACCACACAGTGACTCAGGTGACAGTGCACCCTGACCCCAGCCCTGTTTGCGGAACTTCTTGTCATGGGCCAGGGCAAACAGTCCAACACCCGACAGAAATCAATAGGCGAGGCCAACCCAGTACTGCCTGGGTGTGCTTTTAAATGGAAAAACAAATATGTTGAGAACAAGTCCCACATCTGAAACCTAACTTTTGAGAATTTCATGAATGTCAAACACAACAGTTTATGAGGAAAAGCTGACCCGCCCCTGCAGTGCTTAAGGCTGAAGTCTGGCGAAGGTAGAAAAGTCGGGAAACGGGCTGAATATCCACAGACCTCACGGCTCAGTCACTGGCTCTGAGAGGACCTGCAGGCCTGGTGTGCAGAGTCCAGGGTACGGGGCTGGGGCAGCCAGGGGAGCCCCAGGAGTGGGGACAGGGCAGGGTCACTAAACATGGGGCTGGGGGGCACGACTGGGAAAGAGGAGTCTGCAGGCAGCAGAGGGGGGACATGCTGGGGTGACACTGAGGGCACCCTAACTGCAAACCTGGACCTCAAGAGAGATGGCCAGGCCTGCACACTGCGTCTCGACTGCGGTCTTCTGAAGAAGGAAGCTCTGGCACCTTCAGCTCTGCTCCCGGGTCACAGGGGCTCCTCGCCCCGGCTTGACCCTGACTATCGTACGTTTCCAGAGCAGCCCACGGATATCTTAGGTGAACAAACCCTTAATTTCCTCCCAGAAGATAAGCTACATGACGACGTAACCCAGAAACACTGAGCATAAAGCACAGTGCACGTTGTGTGCGCGCGAAAGGGGCCACGCCAGCATTCCGAAGCTGTGATTTCATTATTGAGGACGATCGCATGCGTTCGCCATCATAATCAAGAGGCTTGACTCTTAATATTCTCCCCTCTCTGTAATTTTTCTTCAGAACTCTGGGGTGAAGGACTGCATCGTAATTAACAAAGGCATCCAAAAACTTTAAAGAGCACTCCAACTCAGATGGTCTGGTCAACGCCGTTCTGCAAGGAACGTATGTGACCTCATTCAAAAGAATCTGCAAAGCCCTGGTTGGCGTAGCTCAATGGATTGAGCGCGGGCTGCGAACCAGGCATCGCAGGTTCGATTCCCAGTCAGGGCACATGCCTAGGTTGCAGGCCATGTCCCTCAGCAACCGCACATTGATGTTTCTCTCTCTCCCTCTCCCTTCCGTCTCTAAAAATAAATAAATAAAATCTTAAAAAAAAAAAAGAATCTGCAAAAAATGGCTATTACCCATTGTTCCCAGTGGAACAAACGTGGTTACAGGCTTATCATGAAGTTCCTCAGTAGTTCAGGCAGCCACCCCACCATGTCAGCAACATCTGGAGGGAAAGTGGCAGGGGGTCTAGAGCGAGGACAGCAGTGTCACAAGGACTATGCAGAAAGCCAAGCTAACGAGGATTCTCGTACGCTGGGTCACCGAACCAGCTGCAAGAAATGCTTAACACTAGGCTCCCACCACCTTCCTGAGGGAAAAAAAACGCCACACAGGAGCAAACACGGCAGATGTGGGACGGGCCCACTGCTCGAGGCGGGTGGTGAGAGAGGGAACAGGAAAGAAAGCGCTGCCATCTGACGCCCACTCTCCCTACCCCGATGCAGGAGACAGCGTGGGGAGCGGGGCTGGACCGGAGCCAGCACATTCCGAGTGCGGTGTTCTCAGCCACCCAAGTTCCAGAAAACGAGTCCCAGCTTTTTGTCATGCCAGCCATCATGACGTTTCCTGTAAATTTCTACTTTAAATTCTGTTTCCCAAAGGACTGCATGGTGATCACAAAGAAAAGGCTGTTAGCCAGGACAACATCCTCACCAGGTGTTCACGCTCTACTTTGGGGAGGAGGCGGGAGGGGGTAGACGACTGACCTTATCTGAAAATACACGGGCAGGTTCCACTTGTTGCTGAAGCTGTGGTAGGCAGGGTGGGCCCTGAGCCTTCTGACGCTGGCCTGGGATCCGCACTGCCGTTCGAACGTTCTCACAAAGTCCATGCTCGTGCTGTATTTCTACAACGGGGGCAAAGAGGTGGCACTGTCAGGGCAGGCAAACTAACCAGAACTGGGGGCACAATACTAAAACTGTAATCGAGACACAGAAGGCCAACACATGGAATCACAGTGGCCGGGGCCGACAGGGACCTCAAGGGCTCATCCTTCAAGGTGCCCACTCAGAGATCAGGTGGCGCGCCGGGGGCTGCACGGCACGCCCAGGTCTCTCGTGGCAAGTCCGTTCGGAAACCCCAGGATTCCACACCCAGTATTCTGTGAGGGATGGTGCCCACATTCCAGGGCACCCTCACCCCGCCCGCGCGGCTGGACGAGATGGCAGATGGAGTGGTGTGACTTTCATCGTCACTCCAGGAGCAGAAGTGGAAGACTTCCAACACGGAAGACTCAGACCGTGTGGATGGTCACGTCACTTTTACAGAGGAGACGCACACGACTGCTGAGGGGCCAACGGCACGTTCAGAGCAGCGGCAGCACCACTTGACATTTACCACCATGTACTGCGCTTAAAATCATATAAATCAACTTAACCCACAACACTACCCCGTAAGGTAGCGGCTGTTATCGTCACCCCCATTCTACAGATGATGTTCCTCTTCTGTCCGGGCTCGGAGAGTTTTCCCAAAGACAAAGCGAGGAGACAGAGGGAACAGAGCCCCGGTCAGTGGGGAAACCTGGGGCTGCTGTTAAGGGCGCGCCAGCCCCCAGGGCCCCGGGTTCTGGGGGAGCCCTGCAGGACTCTCCATGCACTTCTCAGTTACGAGGGGCTCAGTTCTGAGCTGCCAAACCGTCACCTGCACGCGCTGAGGTCTGCGCCTCCACGGGAGTTTCAGTGCAATAACCACTGCGGGTTTCAAATTCCTGTCCACTAGTTTCGAGTGACACTTACAGAGGCTCCAGAGTACGGTCAGGTGTGTGGAGTGGAGGCAAAGAAAGGTGTCAGGCATCTCTCTTGGGGTGACACGCTACCTCAGCAGGTGATAGATGCTAAGAGATGACAAGAATATTTCCCTTTTCACAGGAAGCATGTCACATTAAGGCTGAAAGCATTTCTTGAAAGAAATCGATAGATGCTTGCTGGAAGCTATGCCCCCGAACATTAAGTCCTGCTTCAGAATTCCAAGTCAAAGTTCCCCCAGAAAGCGTCATCTCTGTGCTGGGACAGCTCTCGGCCCAGCGCGGTCAGTGTGACTCTCGGAGGAGAACAGGAAAATGCCACGGGTCTTAAATTGCAAACGCTGGCAGCCACTGTCTCACTCCACTTACAGTACCTATTTTTAAAAACCCTGCTTTTAAAACCACAAAATCACTGTCAACGTACTGTAACACAGGACACTCGGCCAAGAGAACAGATAACTGACGTTTCGGGGCCAATGAAGCTCCGGACGTGTTGCCTCACTGGTTTTGAAGTCTCCCAGGCTCAGCCTCACACCGCACTCACCCTGTGTCTCTGCACTTTAAGAATAACCAAATCCACCAGGAGGATTGGAAAAGCAGCAAACAGAACTTCTAGAAGTGAACATTAGGATAATTAAGGTTGGAAACGATGTTCAGACGAAAAAACAGGTTAAACACGACTGAAGAAGGAGTTAGCAAACTACAAGACCGGTCCCGAGAAATTATTCAGACTGCAGCAGAGAAAAGATGAAACATCTAAGAGTGTCGATACATTTGGAAAGCATAAAAGATAAAGTGGTCTGATCAAGAATTCTAGAAGGAAATAACAGAAGAATGGGAGAGAGGCGCAACTGAAGAGCTAATGGCTAAAAATGTTCCAGAATTTATAAAAGCTACCAATCCTCAGGTTCAGGAAACAAAATGAATCCCACATAGAATACATTTTAAAAAGCTCATATTAGACAGAGTATTGTGAAACAGCACGCCAAAGTCACAGAGGAGATTTTAAAAGTAGCCAGAGGGAAAAAAGGCATTAACTACCAACAAACAAAAATTAGGTTAACAGTTAATTTCATAACAGAAGTCAGAAGACAATGTTCAAAGTACAGAGAATTCTATTATCAGCAAAACTACTTTTCAAACATGAAAGCAATAAGGTTATCTGCAAACACAAACTAAGGGTTTATTATAAAAATGAAGTTTATCGCCAACAGATCCTTGTGAAAGGCCGTCTAGCGTGAATCTCAGGAGGCAGGGAAAGGGCCAAGGAGGCAGGTCCCCCGTGCAGGGGGGGCAGCACGCAGAGGAAACGACAGACTGGGTAAGTGGGGACCCTTCTGCGGGGACAGCGACCGCGTGAGACAACTCGGATCACGCCGAAGAGACCGACCCTGGGAGCGGCAACGCGCTGTGAGAGGGGCCGACCGGCGTGCGAGGGCTCTGCTTGCCGTGCTGTGCCGGGGGCTGGGGACGCCCGCACGCTTCCGAGTCTGCGGCTGCTAAGGCTGCTTCACACACGCGCAACGGGCAGAACGTCCAAGTCAGTAGCAGCAAACACAGAAGAGAGGAGAAAAACAAATCCCCACAAGTCCAAATTCCAGAGAAGGTGGAAAGGGAAGACCGAAGAGAGAAAGAAAAAGGAAGAAAAGTGGGACAAACAGGAAGTCTGAAGACCCAAATGTGTCGGCAGTCACGGTCGTCGTACGTGCGGTAAACCCCTCACTGAGAGACAGAGACCCTCACATGGAATGGAAAACACAGCTCGGGCGCAGGAGGCAGGGAGGAAGGCAGGGAGGAAGGCAGGGAGGAAGGCAGGGAGGCACCAGGAGGCCGGTGAGCAGGAGCGCGGGGCTGGGACCCGAGCGTCTCTGCTCGTCACTGTGCGCCACGTGCTGCTTTGTTCAGCACAAGACGCAACAAAAAGTGAGCACACGAACTTGCCTTTGAAACCTAAACCATGAAATCCTTAAACGACGTGATTTTTTTAAAAAATCACTAAATCTAGGGCCTCCTCGTCTTTTAAACTATATAGGACAATTATATACTGCATTTCAAAATCCAATCAATAATTTTTGTTTTCCTTCAAAATTATACAGTAGAAATATGAAAACTGAAGTTTCCATGGAAAACAATGGCAAAGAAATGAGCTTTTAATGAATCTAGAATCTTTTTAAAAAATTTAGAAAATACTAAACACAGCTATTTACACTGACTTTTTTACTTTACATATTCTAAAATAAGAAATAGTCTTGCTCCCCAAAGTACTGGGGACTGTTACGTGGATAAACCGATGTGTGCATTTCAAGATTGAGGAGATTCAAGATTGTGATTGCACACACTGAAGTTGAGGAGAAAAACAAATCCCCACAAGTCCAAACTTCAATGTTTAATCAGTCACAGAACCAGGACTGTGCAGCAAAGAACACAATTATTCTAAAGCCTCAGATTAACATCTTCCAGAGCCGAGAAGGAGGGAAAGGTACCTCGTGAAATGCATCAGGATCTCCAGGATTAAAAAGTGAGGGCAAGTTCTCTTCTAGTCCTCGTACTATTTCTGGCCAGACAGAATTCACCAAAAAGTCATATCCAGGAACAGTACTGCCTTTTTCACTGTAAGGTAAGAACAAAATTGCAGTCAAACACACCATGGTCTCCACTTACAAAGAGCAAAATTCCACTGCGGTGCTTTTACTAAAAGTTCCTCAGCCTAAATCTTATTGCAACCCTTAAAAAATAAACAAACAAAAACAAAACAAAAACAAAAACCTGTCAATTAGTCTGTTTCTATCCCCAAATTTCCATTCCACTCCCTGAACTCAGTCTCAGCTTACACCTGGCACACCCCGAGCCCGTCCCACGGCAGAGCAGGCTGGTGTCGAACGCGGGGCAGAACTGCCACACCGAACTGCCGGGGCAGTTTTCTCCCTACGACAGGCCGCCACCTCCACCCTCCGCCTCAGCAGAGGAGTCTAGCCGCATGCCGAGCCCCGCATTCAACCCGCACACCGCCGAGCCCCGCAGTGCTGCAAACACGCTCATCTGCTGATGACAGACAGCTCTGTGGTTACTGACCTATCGCCGGGTTTACCTCCGGCTGCACAATCTATGACTGTTCATGTGGGATCCTGACATAATGTATTTTTGTGCGTGCATGCTTCATGCTGCATCTTTCAGCGAACGGCTGCACTGTGGGTCCTAACTCACAAGACGAGCAGAGGCCACAACGAGATAAAGGAGGTCCTCAGGGGCCGGAACCTGAGTTTGAAGCTTGGGTCATTTCGCTGCTCTGTGTTTTGTCTCTTCAACTTGAAAAGGCAGACGGCAATGATATCTACCTCCTGGGATCATCCCAGGGGTGAGTATTCATCAGGCATTTAGGATGGCACCCAGCATACAGTACGTGCTGTGTTAGTGATGATTAAATACTTAAGTAAATAACTAAATAAAGGCAGATTCCTTAAGTTTCTCTTGAACTTAAAGAACTGTAAATATCTCCCAGGCAGACGGTCTCACTGATCTACCCACTTGGACTGTGGTATGTTGAGTAATATGCTCTAACATAACTTTCTTTTAAAATGTCCAGCAAGTCAATATGAGGTCTTATTTTAGCAAAACTGGGAGTTCTGTAGCCAAGTTGTCAAATTACCAAGATCACACTGGGGCTTAACATTCTGATATGCATTAAAAATAAACAGAAAAAAGTTTTCATAATTTTCAAACAAGACAAAGCATCAAGGAAGGTGTGCTTTGCTGCCCAGGAAGCTACTGAACCGTCTGCCTGCAGTTAAGTATCGATAAGGAATCACTGGCGGGGCTGGAGCAGAGTCGAGGAGGGCAAGGAAGATCCCACTGCTGGGTTGCACGTGCCCCGTGATATAGTTTTAATCATGGAAGAACCAGATCTATTCAGGTATCTGGTCAAGGGAAGGATAAAATTGAGGACATTAGAACTACAGATGCATATAACATAAGCACTATTAAATGACAAGGTCTCACGCTCAAAGTCAATACTAATTAAGGCCCCAAAGAGAAAACTGAAACCTACAAGATCAACAGTGGAAACAGATAGCTAATCAGAAAAGCCAGTCCATACTGTTTGGAAGACGAAGCCAGAACGTCGCTGGCACTGCCAGTTACAAAGGGCATCGAGGACGATGCAGGGGAGAGGGAGACACGAAGCATTCCAAACTTAAAGGCAGGAGGTGAGCAAAGGAAGGTCAAGGGCAGCACGGTGATGGCGCCCGAAGCAAAGGAAGATGACCTACCGAACGAAGTACCATCTGATTGCCCCCATTTCTGAGGCTTCCCCATGAATTCTACCACCCCAGCAACTGTGCATGAGAACTTACAAGTTTTAAAACTTGACATTTCAGGAACAAGACCAGACTCGTCGAATCTAATGACCGGCTGTCTCATAACTGTGGCTTCTTTCATTTTACATCGTAACTTTCCCTAAATCCTTACCCCCAAATCCGAACGATCACTAAACAAAAGTGGCAGAATCGGGTTTCATCAGAAACCACGCAGTGAAAACAGAGAGAGTACTTTGAAGGTCAGGCAGTGTATTTATCACCCAGCTTCTTTTGTCTTCAAAGAACAAAAATTTGAGACCAAATATATTGCTTACTCCATGAAGACGAAGACCTTTCTTGCCTTTCTGATGCTGAAAATAAAGAACTGGGCTCTTTGCAAATGCTGTGCAGTGTAGATAAGCACATGCAAAGATGGAAACGAGTCCACGACAGCAGTGAAGGTGACAGGTAAAGGAACCCAGAGGATGAGGTTACCGCTGGAGATCAGGACAAAAGGTGGGCTCCTGAAGGAAGTGGTGTCTGAGCTGGAGCTTACTGTGGCAAGGGACAGGAGGAAAACCACAGATGTAAGGACACAGGGAGTGGCAGGGCCGGGCAGTGCCGCGTGCGGACAGGGACCAGGCGGTGCGGGGAGAGCCCTGCCGCAGAGAGCGCCCCAGCGGAGGTGCGGGGGCCGGGCGTAGAGGGCGCTCGGTGCTGCACCAACCAGCGAGCAGCGATGAGAAGCCTCTAGCGACTTGCGGAGATGGCGGAGCACAGGGGTCTCGGGAGTCTGGGAGGATGTGACAGACAGGCTGGGCGGGGGGGAGAGGGTGGAGGCAGGGAGGCCAGTGGGGAGACCCTGTCACTCTGCAGACAGGAGGGCAGAGGCCTCGCCTGCGCAGCAGCGGCCATGAAAGGTGAGGAGCTACTTACAACACAGAACTGGGAAGTCATGGAAATGACGTAAAAGGAGGAGGGAAAACCGAAAACGACTTAACCACAATCAACATAAAACTTGCTGAATTTAACCGGATTAGCACTGCTAGACAGAGTATGACATTAGACCAATAACAGAAAGAAACAATACTGACTTCAAACTGACGCAGGAGAGGGGGCAGAGAAGGAGACGGTCTGGGCTCCGCATCAGAGGTGGTGCAACCCTCGATCTGAGCTTCACCACCCCAGTTTCTAATCTGAAGAGCGAGGCTCAGGATGCCTGCCCCCCGGCACCGTGGTGACCGTGAACTAGAAACAAGGCACACCTCAGTCACAGGTGTTCTGTTGTACTCCACTTTGCTTCATGTTTTTTACAAATTGAAGGCAAGACCATTCAGCAGCCAAAAGATTAAGACTTGCTGAAGGCTGGGCTGGTGGTTAGCATTTTTTAGCAATAAAATATTTTTCAATTAAGGTAGATACATTGCTAATTTTAGAAATAAGGCCAGTGCACACTTAACAAACTATAGGATAATGTGACATAACTTTTACATGCACTGGGAAACGAAAAAACTGACGCGTGGCTCGCTTTCCTGTGGTGCCCTGGACCCAGCTGGTCCATGTCGGCACACAGCAGCCTGCACTACAGCTGGCAGGTGCCACCACGAGAGTGAGGTGCACTCTGACACAACAGCCAAGTACCTTGAGATGGCTCCGCCTGTGACTTCTCGCAGGAGGCGGCAGTGGTGAGGGACAAACTCCAGGAGTTTGTTGTACATGATCTGAAGGCCATTTGGATGAGACTCCACAATCTGCTCTGTAATCACCTGTAAGAAGGATAATACTGAAAGGAGAAGCATCTAAAGGAGAGGTATGAGCTCTGTATTTCTGAGAATAGAGAAGACCCACCCTCCTCCTCAGCTGACGTGTTTTCTAACCAGCAGGTAAATAACAGCTGCACTCAAAACTAGTCCCCAGGACCAGGGTGCGCAGTCCTGCCCCCGTGGAGCCAGAAGCTGGGTGGCAGAGCCCAGCCTGAGGCTGAAAAACCAGGCACGTCCTTCCGCTTCCCTTCTGTGCTGGGATGTGAGTGACAGCAACTTCTTCCTGCCTTGCCCTTGGCCTTCTCTTCTACCATCATTCAGCTTAGGGGAGGGGGACGGAGAAAGACAGGAGATAATTCACTTTATTTCACTGTATTATTTTATTTTGGGGGGTAAGCTTGAGAGTCAAGAGGTGAACAAGATGATAAGCACACTAATTTAAATAAAATTAAAAATGCGGCTGTGCTTCACTCAATATGCCACTGAAACTTCACGTTTCTTTCATTTGGTACGTTCGACTCAATTCAATGAAAAGCGGAGGCAAAAATCAGTAACAAATATTTTCACGCATTGATGAGTTAGAGGTCATTGTCTTTCCCACCCCCATCGGGGTGCCTGTGAAATACAACGTGACACAACTGGCAGGTCACAGTTTTCAGTGACCCGAACGGTGACTGAAATCGATTCTTGAATTTCATTACCAACAGGATACACTATTCCTGGTTTAAAGGGGGAAGACTTTCCTCCTGAAGTCATGGTGACAGCAGCTCTGCACTTGCTGGACAGAAGGAACTCCCACCGGACAGGGGACCGGAGGGCAGCCTGCACACGCTGGGCACGGGCTTTGTGACTTCGACCAGTGTGCACCGCATGAAGCTGCCATTTGTGTGTGTCGGAACGCTGTTGAGTGCTGGCAAGTTCACGTGGTACAACCTGTTTCTGGCTGCTCGAAGGCAGAATGCACGCACTTCCTGCATTTTCACTGTATCCTGACAGGTGAGGGACACTGCACGGCCAAGTTTGGGATTAAAGGTCTTACTCTGCAATTTGCCTGTAACAGCCCTTCATCTCTGGATGTCCCCTCCCTTCCACCTTTCTGGCCGGCCAACTCCTCCGCAGTTTTGAAGACGCGGGCCAAACCCAGTTCCCAGGCTCACAGACTCCTCCGCACACTCCTCCGCCACACATGCACATGGCAGCATTGCCAGCCGCTGTGCGTTCTGCTCTACCCACACGACCAGTAGTTAAAGATGCTTCTTGACAACTTCACTGAAGTGTGACTTACAAACTACAAAACTGACCCCAGAATGTTTCCACACACACCTCCGTCCCAGGCCAGTCCCCGCCCTCTAAGTGGGGACAGGCCCTGGGCTGCGGCATCATTTGGAAATATGAGCGCGCAAGCCCGACCGCCGGCACACTGACGGTAACCGACCGGAACCTCCCTCTCTCACAGCCAACACTGCAGTGGACGTGGGCCTCTTTACAGGGGGGCTCTGGTCAGCACCCCCCACCCAGTATGGTGCGGGAACAGACCGACGCTCTAGGGGTGTCTGGGGGCCGAGGTCCGATGGGCACAGACCTGATCCACATATGGTTTCACCAGCACCTGGCCGACCAGCGCCTCGGCGTCCCGGGTCTTGTCGATGGTGGCGTAGGTCCGCAGGCAGTGCCGCACGATGTCCACATCGGCTGTCTGCAGCCCCTCCAGCAGGAGCCCCTCCAGGGACTGCTGCAGTGTGGCCGTGATGCCGGCGATCCTCTGCACGAAAGAAGACAAGGGAAAGTGCCCGCTGCACCGACTCCTGGAAACTCACACGCGTGCGTAACAGGTCTTCTATTCTCAGAGGGCAAAATGCATGTAAAACTGAAATATCTCATTTCTTGAAGAATAACGATGGATTTCTCCTCCTCCCCACAATCTCTTTATAAGTAAACCTTTGCATCATCAAAGAGAATTTAGACAGAATTACAGAACTAGAAGAAAAGTTATTTTCCTCTTACGCCACAGAGCAAATCTGACAAACATACGACTTAAAAGCCCAGTTAAGAGCTGTGGAGAAATTAACTCCAACTACATCATACAATGTGTCGAGTTATATGAAATTCAGAGTCAATTTTACTCTTATAATTCAGAGAATACGCTTGCGTCTTTACACAAAATCTGTCTTTACACAAAATCTGTAACGTATGACATGCAGGAAGCAAGGGTCCAAAACACAAAAACTAAATGCAAACATTCAAAGCTGGCTTCAAACTCTTGTAGACCAACAACTACCAGGGGCATTACTAGGTTAAATCAAAATTATTTAGAAAATTCCTAAATACCCGATTGTGAAAATCTGAAACAACACTTACCGGTCTTACTTTGTCCAGAAGAGGCATGCCTTTGCTTTGAACAGCGTGAAACTGTAACTGGTTAAATTCTGTAGCAATTCTCTCCAGAATCTGTCCCGTCAAAAGTGGGCTAGCAGAGACAGTGACAGAAATTTAATTCCCGAAGTGTATTAATTTCCAGAACACGTCACAGGATGAGCAACAGCGTCGCATGCACCCACTGTTACAACATTCTCCACAGTGTTTCCGCGCCCTGCCCTCTGTCTGGTACCCGGGGGGAACCGGAGCACCCCCTGTGCCCTCGACTCTCACTATGGGCCGTCCGCACAGCCAAGTGCAGCTGCCGGGGGGCAGTGCCCCAGGCCACCGACGTTGCCTGGCTGCCGGCCCAGGGTGTGGACAGGGAGCAGGAGCTGGACGAAGGCAGTGAGGGCACAACCCCTGCTCCCGCCGCCTTCACCAGGCTCTCCTGTCCACGGCCTGCTCACCCGTCACCTCCTTCTCCCTCGTGGCCGGCCCTGTTACTCACACCCTTTCTCACATATCTCTGATACCTCACAAATACCAAATACCGCTGTCTCCTCCAGAAAAGTACAACTGGCCCTCTGGCAGCAAGAAATGAAGTACCTCAAAACAGCTTCCTTTAAACTGACATTTACAAAGTGGCTAAGAGAGCAGTCAGGTTATATGCTATGTCCTAGCGAGGACACATTCACTGTGTATCTCCCACCAAGTTTAATAAATGCCCTTCTTTCGGCTAAAACACATATGAAGCCTCAGTGCCACTCAAAAGGAAGTGAAATAGCAAAGGAAGAAAAACATAAAGGCACTGAGGCACCTGCTGGGCTTTTCGGAGGCATGCTGTACCTGATCGTGACCGACCGGTCAGTGGGGGAAGAACCGCCTATCATGAGGAAACACAGAATGCCACGTGAGACCGGCAGTGCCCGCTGGTCCGGAGGGACAGGAACCGCTCAGCAGGACCGATGCAAAAGGTCAGTTCCTAACTCGTTCCTGAACGACCTGACGTGGGTTTGTCAGTTACGGATTATCCGCACTTTTATTTCATGGCCTACCAGGCCTGACGTATTCACTACTCGCTCCCACTGACCCGGTTTTCGCTCTCTGCAGCTCTGAGCTGTGCACCGGACTCAAAGAAAAGGCCCTCAGAGGCGGTTCTGAGCCAGGAACAGCACAGTGTCCGCCGTGTCGGAGATGGGACGCTGCGAAGGCGCAGTGTTAGAGGAGCGGGGATCGCCGAAGCCTCCCTATCAGAGGGGCAGGGTGGGAAGGCAGAGGGGGGCTGGAGACGGGGAGGCAGGTCCCGCGATGCCGAGGGAGCACACCGCTGCGAAGAGCTGTCAGTGCGACGGGAGGCCGAGCAGCAAGGCTGCAGACCGGGCTGGCCGGAACGGACTCCGCGGAGACTGACAAGCGCAGACCGGGGACGGGAGGGCAGGGGCACGGGGGCAGGGGCACGTTCGTGACAGGCACTGACCACTCCGCTATGCAGCTCGGGAAGGAGGGGAGCAGAGACCCAGGACAGGAGACTCACTCCCTTCTGGATGCCTCGTTTCTTCACCTACATCACAAGGTATACGGAGCATGCTGTCTCTAGGCCCTGCCAAGCCTCAAATTTGGAGAAGAAACCCAATGTGCCTTTATAGCACGGACAAGACTTTGAACTATAGTATTCAACTCGGGGGCAGCTGGTTCCGCAGCAGATAACCCAGTGCTACCTAAGCTGATAGGGTTAACATAAAGAACACCTGTGCTGTCACTGCGACCTTCAGAAAAGCTCACGTTAGACCCGACTGAGACACGTGTTAAGGCTACTACTCAGTTTATGCCAGCGACTGGCCGACAAAATCTCAGTGACTGCCAGACAAGCCTGCGCGTGGAGTCTCGATGAGCCTTCGTCACAGATGAGACGGGGAAGGGCCCCAACCGGGCTGCCCGGCTGGCAGGACAGCAGAAGCCCGCGCTCCGCCCGCGAGGCCATGGCTTGTCCCACCGCGGCCGCCACGGCCCGCTCAGCTCACTTCCCAGTCACTCGCCTCCCAGGCCGACTCGGAGCTCCGCCCAGGAAGGCGGTAAGACAGTCACACTGCGACCAAGGGAATGGTCACCTTTTTCTTATTTCAGAAGCTTTTTCTTTCCTGACTGCAACTTTCAACTGAGTGTGTCTCATACCACTCCTTAATGACAGTGCTGGTCCAGGGACACCAATGGTAATGCTCTGGGCACGGCTAAAAAAGGATCAGGAAAGACGAAAGCTATTCCACACCTTGAAGGTCAATGAGGATGCTGCCAGACCTTGGGTAGGACAATGCCAAACACAAAAATCGGCCCCCAACAGCACATGGCTGCTGCTTCCCTGAGAGGTCGGAACGCGGCCTGGAACCACAGAGGTTCGTAACGATGCAACTATAACTTTCCCACCGTGTGAAGTTATAACTTCACTCTACTTTTCCGGAGCAACATTGAAAGACACTTAAGCCAATGACTTGGATTGTCACCTTTTTCAGAAATGAGTTCTAACAAAAAAAAAAAAAAAAGAAGGAAAGAAAATAGCCTAAATGTGAGGTATTAATCTATGTGCTATTTAGTAAAAAAGAAATACTTACCTGCGTTCTTCCAGTGCAGATGTTTCTTTAGAACTTTGAGAATTTAAGATCTTCTCAATTTTCTCGACTGATCGAATAACTTGTATAAGTCTCAATACACACATCTGTAAGTATTAACATTAAGCAAAAAAAAAAATGTTATGATGTTTAATCTTAATTATCTGATTTCCCCAAACTAAAGGCAGAAAAAATACAAACCTAAAAGTTAACTTAGAACATTTGGAGCATCCTACATTTTGAATATCTACATACAACTGAATTCCCAAGAACGCAAATCTTAATTTTGGCTTTCTACAACAAGTGCGTTTCAACATTCTATTGCAAGTTTATAAAAAGAAACTGGACGTTCTGCTTTCTCATATTCTGTATTCTCATTCCTTCTTCTTTTACCTATCTTAAATGGTACTACATTTATCATGTTTTAATGCGTCAATGCATTAAATACATTATCACACTACAAATACTATCAAAGAGACTGAGGAACATCACAAAAACTCTCATCCATAAAAGGACAAGAAGATACACGGTCATTCGTGTAACACACGGTGGCGGACCACCTACTCTGAACAGAGATTCTTCTAGACAGTGGGGAGCTGAGTGGACAAAACAAGAAAAACTCGCTGCTCTCATGACGCCGACAATCTTTCCCAGAATGCACTTCCTTCTCAAAATCTTTAGACCAAAGCTCAGAGGATACCTAACGAATTAAACCAAAGGCCTCTATGATAGGGTTCTCTCCTTGATTTAAAAAAATGTATGTTAACAAGTAACTTAGAAAACACCAGAGCCCCAGGCTACAGTCAGGAGTCTTGAGTTCTAATCCCAACTCTGCCACCGTATCACTACAAATAAATCAGAAACTAAAATGAAAACACAGGCCAGTAAATAGTAACGGCAGGGCATGAAGAGGGTTATTTGAAGGAAAGAAACCCAAGAAGTGATAAACGCGGCAGAACGAGAGCACCACACCGCGGTTTTCTGACACAGCAAACCTGCGGACAACACCGAAGGTCTGCTTCCGAAAGCCCGCTTCCTCCCTAACCTCCGAAGTGTGGACGCCTTCTCTGCAGGAGCACCGGAAACGTGTGCGCCTCTTAACCGGCACACTGCTTCACTGATGTCAGTTATCACTCCTTCTTGTTAGGGAAGAATGAGGTATTTTCATTTATGTCCCCTTGGGTGCCTCTAAAATTCTGTCTTATCATTTTAAATACGTACCGTGACATTATAATACAATATAATGCAATGCAATACAATGCAATGCAGTAGAATTGTAAAAGAGTTTCATAGTAATGAAGAATAGGCACAGGCATGCAGCCTATGAAATCTACAGTTTTCTTTAAAAATGTTAATGCTACCACAAGTACATTAAAGCATAAGAATACTATGGAATTTGCGGTCTTTGAAAGAACTCATTTCTTTACCACACCCCTGTGTAAGCACCCCAGGAGTGAGGAGACCGGGGCTGCGACTCTGGCCCTGCCCCTCACTAGCCAGGCTCGGCTACTGACCCCTCAGGATGAGCGAGACCGCCATCTCCTCTCCCGTCTCCTCTCGGCAGAGGAACCGGAGGGGCGAACCAGGCCACACTCGAGAGAAGGTCTTACTCCAAGGGGCCACCACGAGGGCTCACTTTAACAGCACGACGCTTCCCTGTACCTTTTTCTCCCGAATGTCCTCTTGTTTCGACACCCGTTCATCTATGGCCCGGATTCCTTCACTGATGGACGACCGGAGACTCTAAAAAAAATAAAGAGGGCGTGCTGTGGAAAGTGTTTGGCAACATCATGAAATTCACACGCTCAGTTCAGTTCAGAGCTGCCTTCCCATCTGTAATTCAGCTCCAGTGTCTACAGGCCAGCACCACACAGAGACTGACAAAATACAAAGGCTCAGACACAACTGCTGCTGGTTGCGGGCAAAATGACCTCTACAGCCAAGGTCACGCAGGGTGACAGCCGAGAGAATAACAATGCATATACACCGAGAGTCTCAGACGGTCAGGGCAGAGGAAGGAGGGTCTGAGTCAAGGTCCAGGAGGGCGTGGCAGCGGGGGTGGGGCTTGGGGTCCATTCTAACAGGCGCAGGCTGACTCAGGCGGAGAGGCGACTATCAGAAGACAAAGGTAGAAAGACAGGACCAAGTATGAAGTGTTCGGGGCGGTGAGGATGACGCCTGGGCGCACAGCGCTGATGTGCTGACAGCCAGCCTCACTGTGGAGGGCAGCAGAGATAATGAGGGAGGGGTTACTCAGGAGGACTTCACTTAGACAAGACGAGGTCTCCAGACAGATTCTGCACATTTTCAGAGAACTAAAGAATTCTTAAGTGCTAACAGATCATGATGGAATGTTGTTTGGGGAATACTGGGAAAAGGAAGAGACTGGTCAGGAAAAGGGAGAGGTCACAGGTGGAGAAAGATGCCCAGAAACTAATGAATTTAGCCAAGTATGAGATAATTGGGAATTAGGTCCAAGATAAAGGTAAGAAAAACCAATGAGAATAAACTGGACAAATCACAAAAATTCTGTCAAAAGGTGGATTCATTCATTCACTAAACATTCTGAAATACCTACTGACTGCCAGCTACTGTGGCAGCCGGAGAGGACTCAATGACGAACAGGACAGACACGCACCCCTCAGTGACCTCAGGACCTCCCAGCTGTTTCAGGAGCTGAGCTCAAATTAGGGGGGTGGTCCATGGCTGATCAGGAGACAGACGGGGGGTGGGGGTTGGTGGGGACTCGGCACTGGCAGGTGGCCCGCAGCACAGCGCCTGCACCTGCGCGCGTGAGAGCCAGTGGCCCTCCAGGTCTGAGCAGATCTACCGCAGGGAGAGTGCTCAGGGAAGAGTCCAAGGTTAGCTAGCAGAGGCTGCACAGCCAGGAGGCTGGGGGCAGAGGGCACCACGAAGACGGCAGAAGAGCCATGTAGGGGTGGATGTGGAATCCAGCAACACCACTTCCATTCCAAGGAAAAGCATTTAAGGAGCTTATGTAAAATTCAAACAAGATCTAAACATTCCAGAATAGTTGCTACTTCAAGGCACAGCTCCAGAAACATCCCTTGTCTGAATTTTTTCCTTCCTACCTGTCCTGTGAACTTCTCAGCACTGATAGCTGTTATTGTGCATTTTTTTTCAGCTCTGTCTGAGGGGCTTGGTGCACAGGGCCACTCAAGTTGGCCTGGTCTGGGGTGGTGTCACACACAGGCAGTGACAGTGGGTGCAGCAGACATGACGGAGTGCTTCAGAGCTACGGGAGCTGGAAGGTTAGGAGCCCAACTCGGACTGGGGTGGGGTGGGAGGAGGGTCAGCACAGGACAAGGAGGCAGAGCTTTCTGCTGGAAGTGATGCCCAAAGTCCCCTGCACCCTCCCTCCTGATGCAGTCCCCTGACTCAGAGGCCAGGGGGTGGGGGGTCCTATTCCCCTGGCAGAGACTTTCTCAGAGGAGCAATAAAATGTGATGTTTACTAAGCACACACTGCACCGACATTACCCTTCAGTTAAACTAAATGGTGAGCAGCTTCTGGGGACTGGTCTGGAGGCATTTCCACATGTAAAACCCCGCCTGGGAAGGTACTTGTAAAATGGTTGCAAATTTTAAAAACATAAGCCACTGGTAAGTTGGGGACTACTCACATACGAGTGAGGTAGCATGCACAAGCTGAGTTCTGAAGGAGCCTTCTTGCTCTACGCCTACACTTCAAAGCTGTCTACTCTGAGAATCTGTCATCTCCAAACCGAACAGGCTTTTTGGTTGTGGCATCACAAGCAAAAAGCAGAGAATCATCTCCACCTTTCCTGAAGACGCGTGCTAGTCACGGACCACCGAGCCACCCCCGCCCGCCAGACCCAGGGAGGTCCTGGAGAAGGTGCACGGACACAACAGGCTCCGTGGGGGACTTACTAGAACTTCTTCCCGCAGCTGTCCCAGAGGCACGGAGAGCTGGTTGAGGGCTTTGTCCATGCCAACCTGCAGGCAAAACCATGTTGGCACAAACACGTCAGAACCAGCAGTGACAGCGACGCATCTGCTCAGTGATCAAAACAGTACTGGCTGCAGGTTACTCTTCTGTGTAACCACGTACTGCTGAGTAACTAGCTAAATACACATGCCATTTTGCCACCTGTATTGCTCCAAGAATATGAAAAGAACCTGTTGATATACATGAAACAACAAAATAAAGGAAGTCATAATGACTGAAAGCTTCCTTAGGCACAGTTTGCCTCTGGATAAAATTTTAAATGATTAGGAAAAATTTTAACAGGCGGTGAGCACCAGTCGACGTAAAAGTCTGATGGATGCGTTCCATTTCCCCTAAACGTGATTATAGCCTTTGAGAAAAATCCAAACTAAATAAACGGGATATAAAATATTTTGAGTTTCTCATTCACATCTAGCACATTTATCTTAGTGGTAGATTTCCCAAAGCAAACATGGCTCGTTAACTTTAATGCTTCCTGAAATTCCCATGGAGGTAAGTACTTTCTGTACTTCTTCAAGCAAACAGATTTAAAAACAAAATAAAATAGGAACAAGACAACATTTTTGCAAGTATTAAAACGTAAGCGTCTCTGAGCCACTTTTACAAACAGCTCGTAGGCCCATCACAAACCATTCTCAGACCTCTGTAAAGCAAAGCCCCTGCCCAGCGACAGTGGCCTGGGTCCCCTCGCCTGGCTCTAGCCAGCACAGTGCCCGAGGGTGGACGACACGCCTCCTTCAGAAGAGCTGGTGCTTGCTCTTGCCAATCAGTCTCAGCCAGTGAGATGTCACGGCACTCACTTGGCAACTAGCAAAAACAACTGTTTTGATAGCATTATTATCCTTTATTTACATATTTATTTGTATATATGTATGTATATAACTTACATATAACTATATATATATATATATAGTTATCCTTAGGAACTAATTTAAAAATAAGCTAGAACAGTTTCAAATGAGAAAACCCGAAATGTACACCGAGAAAGTTTAGCTCTTCTGTTAATTAATGAGACACGCAGTCTCTTTAGGTTCCTGAGGGGAAAGCCGACGGAAAGGTCTGGAAGGACGCGGCACGCGGAGGAACGACCCTGGGCTGAGGAGGACAGCGCGGGCGCACCTACGCGACGGGCGGGAAGTGCAGGGCTAAGGTTACCAAGTTCGTGGACAGGTTGACAAAGTCGGCGTAGTCCTTGTTGATGAGCTCCACCATGGCCGTCTTAAGAAGCCTGTAGTAGAGCTCCAGGTCGTCTCTCAGCTCCTCCAGCTGCACACGCTTCCGACAGTCAGACACAAAGTGATCGACGTCGAAGTCGTCCTGAAAATAAGACCGGAAAAGCGAAAACTGCTGCAACGACACGCTTGGCGCACAGAAGCAAAGTGGGAGAAAGCGCTGGAAGGGCACGCCGCCTGCTCACTCCACAGGCCTTTCGGCTTGGGGAAAGTTCCCGGTGTGTGCAGGGCAGCATGGTGTGCCTGTGGGACTTCCGAAGGTGCGGGGGCGGGGGAGGGATGGGGGGCGCCTGGCCCAAAGCATCCTCCCCTGCTGCCTAATCTCACATGGGATTTTATTTTACTTTTTATTAGACAGTTTAAACAGGCTCTTCTCAAAATAGAAACAGCTGCCCCCCTTAATTTTCAAAGTAACAAATGTCCAATGTAAAACTTTCAAAGAAGTAACTGTGTAACAGATTAAAAAACCATCCACACTCTGATACTCTGCAGTTGGACGCTATTTTTTCACTATTTAACATTGTGATTCACACCCTGCCAGATTTTTTTTTTGTCTCTCTCTTTAAAATAAGATTACCTTTTAAAACTGAGATCTAATGGACATCCATCATCACACTGGCTCAGGTGCACAACGTAACAACTCAGTGTTTGTGTACGCTGGGAAACAGCCCGGTAAGTGAGGACATTCACGCCACACAGAGATTCCTCTTGTGACGAGACCTTAACTCGCTCCCTCAGAAACCCTCGACTCCACAACACAGCATCACTAACTGTCACTGGGCTGTCCCCACAGCCCCTGGACGGATCTACCTCATTAAGACTCAAACCCCTGCCGCCATTTCTCCCCACCCACCACCAACCACTGACCTGCTCTCTGCACCCACGCACCTGGTTTCCAGTGGTGCTGTGTAGACCCCACGTGCAGCTGAGGTCACAGGTGTCCGTCTGTCTCTGTCTGACTCGTTACACTTAGCATGACGCCCTCGAGGGCCATCCCCGTTGTCACAAGTGCTAAGATTCAGTCTTTTCAGGGAATGGTGCTGCTGGGACGAGTGAGTGTCTACAGGCAAAGGGATGAGTCTGGACACCAACCTCACGCCGTATGCAGAACTGCAACTCGAAATGGATCGTGACTCACATGAAGTGCTGGAGCTGCAAGGCTCTCAGACGAAACAGAGGTGGGAATCTGTGTGGCCTCGGGGTAGGCAACGATTTCTTAGAAAGGACACCAAAAGGCACAGAAAACAATACGTAAGTTGAATATGACCAAAATCAAAACTTCTGTGCATCAAGAACACGTTCAGAAAGTGAAGAACCACCGTACAGTGAGAGAAAGCACCTGCACGCCGTGTGTCTGACGAGGGTCTGGTATCCGGAGTATACAGAGAACCCTTTCAACTCACCCATAAAGAGACAGAACACCCAATGAAAGAAACTTGAGCAAAGGATCGGAACAGACAACTCTCCAAGGAAAATGCACCCGCGGCCGACAGGCCCATGAAGAGCCGCTGAGTGCCGCTAACCGGCAGGGAAACGCGAATGGAGCTGCAGGAAACGTCACTTCGCACCCACTGAGATGGCTGCGATGCAGTGAAAAACCAGAACAAAAAATCCGTGCTGGTGAAGAGAAAATGGAACCGTCATCGGGATGGTTCAGCTGCTTTGAAAAAGTTTGGCAGTTCCTTACAAATCAATCATAAAATTACCCAGGAAAGCCACGCCTCAGAGAACCAAAAACAGGCATTTGCACAAAAGCGTGCATGTGAATGTTCCTAACAGCAATTACGCACAACAGCAAAAACCAAACCAAAGCAAACTGAAGGGCACACCCACTGATGAACGGGGAGACAAAACGTGGGGGGCCCGCACGGTGGAAGGTCACTCAGCCACAACCAGGAATGAAGTGCTCACAAGCCACGAGCTGGAGGAGCCGTGAAAACACCACGCCAAGTGAAGAAAGCCAGACATGGCCACACGCGGGACGATCCCACTGAATTGAGGTGTTCCAGAACAGGCACGTCCACAAGGACGGAAAGCACATCAGTGGTTGCCAGAACACGGGGAGTGGGAAGAACCGGAACCAACAGGTGCTGCCAGGTTTCTTTCTGGGCCGAGAAAACGTTCCGGAATTAGCCAGTGGCAATGGGTGCAAGGCACAGCAAGCGCACTGAAACCCAATGAAGTAGAACAGGGAATCTCACGTTAGGTGAATCACATCTCAGTAAGAAAGAAATACCAACAAATGAAGCGTTCAGTTAAAGATTCTAGAACAACACCACGCAAAGGGAAGCTGCAGGAGCCACACACGGCTATGCTGAGTAAGGACACACAGTGCTGGCAGAGAGAGACACAGCACAGGACAGGAGACAGCCGCACAGACACACGACGATGTTGGACAGTCCTCAACACTCGGGGCTGAGCGAGGGGCCTCCACACGCAAAAAATGAACAGAGACACAGACAGGTCTAAAAATTAACTCAGAATATACTTAAATGTAAAACAGAAAACTTCTAGAAGATAACAGGAGGAATCTAGATGGCCTTGGGCTTGGCAGTGACCATTTAGGCACAACACCGAGAGTACGATCTATGAAAGAAGGCAGCCGATGACCTGGATTTCACTGAAGTAAAAACCTCTCTGCAAACACACCGTTAAGGGAATGAAAGAGACAAGTCACAGAGCAGAGAAAACACACACGATAAAGAACTTGGATCTGAAGTGTACAAGGGGTTCTTAACAACAAAAAGTAAAACCCAATTCTAAGACAGGCCACCTTGTGGGCTATTTTTGATGCTACTCTAATGACCCCCTCTCCCAAAGCTCCCGCTGTGGCCTCTGGAAAGCACAGTGTCACCCGATTTTCCCGGGACTGAGGCCTGGGAGCCAGGAGACAAGGGCCGCGATCGGTCCCAACCAGCCGTGTGACCTGGGGGGAGGTCACCACACCTCTGGGCCTGTTTCCTTATCTGCAAACCAGAAACACTGCCCAGAGTCTTTTTTCACAGAAACAATGGTAAGAGCTGCAAGAGACTACAAATGTTATTTCGATCCGTGCCACCGTTATACCGACGGGGAAACTGGAGCCACAGGGACCAACAGTCGTACCCTAGGGAGCAGCAGAGCTGAATCTGGGACCCACAGCTCCAGGCCACTGCTGTTCCACCAGCACAACACAGGTTTGAGTGGCTGCTCCTCCTCCGTTTTCATCTGTCCAGTACAAAACGCTCCGCGGGTGCAGGGGAACCATGGGACATACCTCCTGTTTCAACATTCACGGTTCAGCCAATTTGAAGGGGCGGGAGCCTCACTGACTTGCTGGGCTTCTACCCACTCTTTAACGTACTGCAGATGCTTATCGTCACCGCAAGGAGGGTTTCCGATTCCTCTTTCCATCACAGGCACCACGTGCCTACCCCAGCTGCCAGCCAAGCCGTGCAGTGAGGGAGGTTCAGGACGGGAACTGATGAACAGAGGGTCAGCGGAGGCAGGCCTGGGCTTAGCACAGAAGCAGACTGTCCACGGGTAAGAACTATCCACCAACGGAATGCACTGCTGGGAAACACTGTCACGGGTTTCGGAAAGTCTTCCATGACCAGGCGAACCGAGGAGCCCCGTTCCTGTTCTGGACGTGCATTCTGAAATGAGCGTGCTGCCGCGACGACATAGACCAAGGCCCGGAAAACCGCACGCAGATGCTAGGAGACAGAAGACTGGCAGGAAGGGGGGAGACGGAGAGAAGCAGATGGACTCTCGATGTTTAGGAAGTGAAACCCGCAGGGCTTGGTCGCAGCCTGGATTTGGGAGGGGGACGAACAGAGGCCCTGACTCCCGTTTTCTGACTCACAGCCGGACGGGCCGGGGAGCAGCCGCTGAAATGGTGACCACCAGAGGGCGAGTCTGGGGGCTGTGTGAGGTGTGCGCCCGGGTCCGGTTCTGAACCTGAGTCTGCACATGAGTGACACGGAGACACCCGAGAAGAGACGTTAGGGAGAAGGTCAGTGCGTGAGACTGGCGCTCAGGGACCTGCAGGCCAGGGACATGAACCTGTGACCCCTGCCTATAGGCGGTCGTTGGAGCTGCGAGAATTGCCAGGGAAAGGAGAGGACAGGTGACTGAGCCCACAACCAGCCAACTGCCGGCTTCAAGGAGGAGAGTGACTGTGCACACGAGACAGAGACCAGAGAGGCGAGGAGAAAATCAGGGAGCTCGGAAGCGAGCATCGGGTCTGCTGTGAGGTCACGTGGGGGGAGAGAAGAGTCTGCCAGCTCTGGTGAGAACTGTGTAGCGGAATGGTGGGGCCAGAAGACAGACTGGAACACGTCTGAAAATGACAGGTGAGAGCGCAGGGCGAGCGCTGAGCATTTGGCACTGACACCGAAGAGAGAGCAACAGGGCAGTAAGGAGAGGCAGGAGCACGGAGCGGAAGAGACTGAAACGAGGGTGTTGGAGTGAGCACAGGGAAGAAGCAGCGATGGGGTCCGAGCCGGGTGGGGAGGTAGCCAGAGGAGGGGGGGCAGGTCCTGCCCACCAGCTGAGCAGGAGAAAGAGGATGGGCGTAAACTCAAGAACGGTGCTGGTGTCCTTGAGGTGAAGGAGCTCCCATCTGATGGCCTCTGCGTTCTTCTGTGAAACGGGAGATGAAGTCACACGCTGAGACGGAAGGGGAAGGCTACGATTTCAATGGCTTGTCTGGGTAAATGCGTTTTGTTGAGCTCAGCATGCCGCTTTCTCTCTCTCCTACTGCCAATGTCTTACGTCCAGTTTCATCTATTAGTTTGCTGTCAGCCCTTTACGGAGTTTTGTGCTTTCTTAAAGCTGACGAAGCTAACAATGTGATGTCACCACCATTTCAGCCCCAAGAGACTCTCCCATTTGCCGCTCCTGCCTCCAGATCACCTGCATCGCTCACGAACCTGTCCCCTCCCCGGTGCTTCTTGTCAGATCTCACAGGACCATGGAGATAACTTTTTAAGTAGCTTCCTGCCACCAGTCAGCTCCAATGCAACAGATGTGGCTAGTTTCCTGCTTTACACTGGACTGTAACTCCACAGTGAGCCAAGCACAAACCCCTCACGGCTGTATCAAGACTCAAGCATCAGCAACCCCCCTGCCCCACCCAACTACCTCAGCAGTCTCATGCGTGGCCACGTTGCACACTCCCGCCACTCTGTAATTTCTCGGCACACCTGGTTCTCCTAGCACCATGCTCAAGAGCCAAAACCACACCGTACCTATCCCGTACTGCCGTGTCTAGACTGCCAGCGGGCACACAGTGGGTGACTGATAAGTGCCTGCTTGTGAAACGAGCAACTGCAATCATGGCCCGGCAGGGTCCCCAGCAGGTTTGGCAGACCAATGACGACAGTTTCCAACCAAATGCCTGGGTTTCAAGTATCTCCACATCCCTAATGCAAACCTGGTATTCCCTAACTCCCCCACAGGCATAAAACCTACACAATTACAAAATGCGTTGACTGAGGTACAAGTGTAGAAGTACAACCCCGACAGCAAGCTCTCCACCCAGCCTGTCTGCCCCGGAATTGTAACTTACAAAACATCTCTTGGAAGGAAATACAAATTGCAACTAACCTTTACCTCCAGGCCCCACCCAGAAAGTCAATTACATTTCACACAAAGGAGCTATTCTTTTCTTTTTCACCCATACGGGAAGGGGGCACATTTACTGGCACTACAAATTGATCGTGTGGCACAGTCAGAGGTTTACCAGCCACGAAGTACGAAATGACTGACATTCCAGCCCCTTCCCCAGTCCCTCCTCTCCCTATGTGTTCAGAGAGATTTCAACTCTCTGAATCTGCTTTTAGCAAAGGCACTGCGTCAGCTTAGAGAAGGACAAAGTCAGAACGGGGACTGGTGCTGGGCCTGAAGGAAGCCTGAGGCTGCCCCAGGATGGACAAAGGAAGCGTTCTCTGTGCTCCAAGATCCCTGAAGTCAGAACAAGGGCCCTATCTCTGTGGGCTCCTTTTCTTCTTCCAGGGCACCTCTCCCCACCAGGTATCCCGAGCTTCTCCCTGGCTTCAGGGCAGCTCCTGGCCAGGGGGTGGGACGAGGGATTTCTGGGTCAGTGAGTTGCCCCTGCACTTTCAGACACCCTATTTCAGTTCCACTTTTAATTACAGTGGCGGGCAGAAACACCCCCGCACAAGGCCGAGAGGACATGACTCCTGGGCCTGGAGAGCCCCGCATACTGAAAATGGTATGGCCACACCAGAGAGACATAGATGTAAACACTTAAAACCAGAGTTCTGGAGATGTGATCTCAGAAAGCAAGTATCAAAAAGAGACAGGTTATTAACCTAGAAAAAGAGAAAACATTATGACTGGCATTCATCAAAAAACACAGAGCGAGAGATTTAAGCTCATGTGTTCAAATCTTTAGCTAAGACTTTTAACTGTTTAACACTGAACCTAGCTACTAAGTGGTGTCAAAAATCTCAACCTTAGAAATTAAGCATACATTTACCCTTTCGTTTAAGCACAGACCCAGAGGGATGCATACACCAGACAGCCAGACAAAGTGCCTCCTAGACAAATGTCCTGATTCAAATCTTGGACATTTCCAAGGCTGGACTTGACTCATCTTCATGATCAGTAACATGTTTTCAGTTTATATTTCTAGTCTGTGAGTTCCTGTCCTGTAATTACCTGCACACCAACTTCCAATTCACCTGATCAAGTGGGGCAACTTTAGAAAACGAGAATGCTTTGCTTCATCGTAATGCACCAAACTCAGTAAGAATACTCGAATCTTTTAACTATCTCAATCCAGAAACTTTAAGTTAACTAACGTTAGGCAAAAACTTTAGACGAGGCGCCTTTTTGTTCAGTCATAGTTCCTGAGGCCCATGTGCCAGACACTAGTCACCAAGCTTCTGCCTGGCGAGGGGACGGACAATCTGACTGCACGGCAGGGTAACAGGGTCCGGGAACGACACGGGGCTTTTACACTGAACTCAAAACTCCTTGCCCAGAACTGTCAGGCCCTTTAACTCAGTAAGCACGGGTTCCCTGCAGTGCTCTCTCCAGGCTGCACCTGCCAAACCTGAGGCCAAGAGACTCCCGTGGAATGCAGCGAGGTCCCCGCCGAGGGCACCGGGGCAGGAGAAGCCCGACGACAGTCCCCAAAAGGCAAGGGAGAGCAGGCCACCCACGGCCCGGCTCCGGGGAGCGCACCTTCATGAACTCGTCCTTGTCGAAGCACAGCGTCTCCGGCCCCTTGGGCAGGTTCATCCTGCTTTTCTCCATCTCGCCGGCCGCCGCCTGTCAGCGCCGACACACCAGCGAGGTGAAGAAACAGGGGACGGCGCCCACCGACGCCGCAGCCGCAGCCACGACCAATTTCCACGGCACAGGAGGCACCGCTTCCGCCAACATGGCAGCGCCCGAGCCGCGGCCAATGAGCGAGGGCGCCGCGGATGGCCTCGGCCCACGCCGCCAAGAGAGGCGCTAGGCTCGCCGCCCTCGCGCCGGCAGGCGGCGCTGCCCCCGTGCGGCAGAGGGCGGCACTGCACCCTAGGCTGAATGCCCTTGGGCTCTCAGGCCGATGTTCCAGACTTGAGCCCATCACCAACTCATTCCCCTGGTCCCTCCCTGTGCGCTGCCACGTGGCGCCCTCCTGGGTGCTGAGGCCTCTGTGGGAGACTCGGGCCTTCGCCCTCAGCCTCACCACCCACAGGCGAGCGCAGCACCCCCTCCCATGGGCCTAGTTCCAAGGAGCTGTAGGGAAGAAAAGGTGGTCAGCTGGGCAGACCCTTGCTCAACTTTGGGCTCATTTCTAGGGTGGCAGCTCCTGAGCACAACTTCAGACCTTCCAGGCTTTTAAAGGAGTGCCTCACCACCTACGTCATCAAAACACAGCTGATAAATAGGTGTGCATACATACTTGTTCTTAATCAAACCCAGAAATAGACAAATTTTACTGTTTGTGCCCGTGCAGTCACCCGCGCAACCCCGCAATTTCTCACACGTTCTTCCTCCCCCCTCCCCTCTCCATTCCAATTTTATTCCCAGATTTCCTTTTTCTCTTCCTTGCTCTGACTCCCATAGTTCCCTCCCCTAGCTGCGAATACCATAATGAGTGGTGATCATTCATTTCTCTTTTTATCTCCTTGAGACTCTGGCCATCAGACCGCCAACCTCACTTTACACTCTTCACCCTGCACGTCTTTCCTTCACGCAGCCTAGCTTCTCTGGATGGGGTCAGGCTGTTCCTCCCAATGCTGTTTTTCCTTCGGAGAACACATTAACCCTAACAGCCCCCTGAAGGAGTGGGGCAGGGGAAGAAAGTACCTTCAAATGAGACTCCTGTATTCAAGTTACTCCAAAGAAGAGACTGGTCACTTCAAAAATGTGGGTGTAGAATCCGAAACAACAGCCTCCCTAGCACTGGGCCTGGCAAGCCTTGTCGAGGAGACTAGTCCCTGCCAGAGTCTGGAGGCGACGATGGATGAGAGCTGGAATCGACGCAGAGAATCAAAATAAACTGCCAGAGGAGCAATTATGAAAAGTGCCTTCTATGTCCTGGCGACGTCTGTTTCGGTATGGGAATTGAAAGCCTCATTGTTTGGCCCTGGCTGGTGGGGCTCAGTGGATTTAGCGCTGGCTGGTGAACCAAAAGTGTTGCTGGTTCGATTCCCAGCCTAGGGTACATACCTGGGGGCAGGCTGGGTCCCCAGTAGGGGGCGTGTGAGAGGCAGCCACACATTGATGTTTTTCTCCCTCCCTCTCTCCCTCCCTTCTTCTCTGTCTAAAAATAATCTAAATAAAATCTTTTCAAAAAGCCTCATTGTTTGTTTTTTGTTTACTCATTGTTATCATAGAAATTTCACACTTACGTAAACGTCTGGAGAGCACAAGCGTTACCCCTGCCACGGACTCATCGCCCTGCTTCTGCCGCCGCCAGCGTTGCGCTGCGCCTGCCTCCTGGGTCCTCCTCCTGCTGCGGCACTGCCACCTTCTTTCCCGGCTGGAATACATAGTAAAGCGAATCCCAAACATCCCATCTTTTCTGGCTTCCGGAATGCCTCAGTTTCCACGTCAAAGAGGAAGAGGAAGAGGAAGAAAGGACATTTGGTTACACACCGGCGGTGCCATCCTCTCACCTGTCATCATCGTCATCTTCTAATAAGCAGTCCATCTCAGCTCTCAGAGGTGCTGCTTTCAGCCCATGAGTGATGGGCGTGAACCCCGGGAGCACACACCCAAAGCCCATGCTCTTTCTAGGACCCAGCGGTTTCACCTCTGGGTGTTTACCCAGAGAAGACAAAACAAATTTAAAAAAATATATGTACCTGTGCATGTTCATCGCAGCATTATTTCCAATAGCCAAGATGTGATCAAAGCCAGGTGTCTGTCAACAGATGGATGGATAAAGAAAATGTGAGATACATACACATATATATGTAGATACATATATGTGTATATATATGTATACAAAATGGGATATTATTCCAAAATCAAGAGAAGGAAATCTTGCCATTTGTAACCACAACATGAATCAATCTTGAGAGCATTATGCTAAGTGATAAAAATCAGACAGAGAAAGGCAAATAGCGCATGATGTCATTTCTATCTGGACTCTAAAAACGAAAAACCAAGAATTAGCTCGTAGACACAGAGAACTGATCAGTGGTCACCAGAGGGGTAGGGGTGGGCAAAAGGGGCGAGGGGGTTAAAAGGTACAAACTTCCAGTAATAAATAAGTCCCGGGGGTGTAATATACAGCAAGGTGACTGGAGTTAATAATATGTATTATAGAGTCAAAAATTGCCGAAGAGAGTAAATCTTAAAGGTTCTGGTCATGAAGAAAAAATGGCCACTATGTATGGTGATAGATGTTAACTAGACTTACCGTGGTGATCGCTTTGCAAAATACACAAATATCGAAACATTATGTCGTATACCTCAAACTTGTATGTCCATTATACCCAAATGAAATAAAAATAAGTACAGACAAAAATCTTCTCCACTGTATTGTTATGGCACCTCAAAAAGTCAACAACACTTCCTTTACATCATAAATTACCTATCACTTTCAAATCCCCGGGCTGCCAGACTTTTAAATCATTGATTTGAATTACAGTGTAGCTAGGACCTCCGTCCCCTGCCCCCACCGCGTCGCACTTGGTGGCATAACTCCTATTCATGGGTTGCTCTTCTTTCTGTCTTCCTTGCAATCCTTTAAAGTAGTTTCTTACTTTTCAGTTACAGTGGACATATAAAGCTGTATTAGTTTCGGTGCACAATGTAGTGATGAGACATTTATATATCTTAGGAACCATGCGTAGTTATTAGAATATGATTGACTCTATTCCACGTGACACACTTTGCATCTCTTTGACTAATTTGATAACTGACACTTTCTTAATTACTTCTTAATCCCTTCACCTTTTTAACCGGCCTCCCCAACCCCCCTCCCATCTGGCCAACATCAGTTAGTTTTCTGTATCTAAGAGTCTGTTTCTGTTTGTGTGCTCATGTGTGTTTTAGATCCCACATGTAAATGAGTTATGTGGTACCTGTCTTTCTCTGCCTGACTTATGTCACTTAGCTAATACCCTCTACGTCCGTCCATCCACGCTGTCACAGATAGCCAGATTTGTGGCTGAGTAATATTTCATAGTAAACTAATTTTCTTTCCCTCCCTCCCTCCCTCCCTTCCCTCCTTCCTTCCTTCCTTTTTCTCTCTCTCTCCCTTCCTCCCTCCCTCTCTGCCTCTTCCTAACTTCCTTCCTTCCTTCCTTCCTTCCTTCCTTCCTTCCTTCCTTCCTTCCTTCCTTCCCTCTCTCTCTCTCTCTGTCTCTCTCTCTCTGTCTCTCTGTCTCTCTCTCTCTCTCCTTTCTTTCTTGATGGAAGCTAGTCTTTTGATTGGAGTATTTGAACAATTTACATTGAGAGAAATCACTGACAGGTGCAAGCTGAGTGGGGGTGGGCCAACGACAAAGCAGTGGCTTCTGTCCCCACATCGGTCTGGGGGCACAGCTGCTCCCTCAGCCTTTGCTCTGAAGCCAGAGAGTGCATTTCCTCCCCGGATGACCCTGGTGCTTTCCATGCTCTTGCCCCAGCACTGGAGCTCGGAGCAAGTGGGTCTGCCAGTGAGTAACTCCCTGCACCGGCCCCTAAGGGGAACCTGGGACTCCCGAGAGCAGCTGTCCCTTTCCCGGGCCACAGTCCCTGCCTGAGTTCACAGCCAGATTTATGGGGGTTGCCCTTCCTGCCCTGGGACCCTGGGCTGAGGAGCGCCTGGTGGGGCTGGGACCCCTTGCTGTTCGCTGCTTCTCCTGACAGGATCGCTGCAGCCCGGATATCCACCCCCCACCGCCATACTGTTTCTTACCTGACATACTGTGAGTGTGGGACCTGCCCCTTCCGCATCGCCAACCCTCCCACCTGTGCATTATGGCTTCTTCGGAGTGTCCTTCATTCTCTGGGACTTCTGTTTAGCTGCTCTTCAGCTGTTCCCCAGGGGCATGTTCTTCAGCCCGGCGAGGTTCTGATGTGGTGCTGGGGGAGGTAAGTGAGGCATTTACCTGCTCTGCCATCTTGACAAACAGCTCTTCCCTGTAACTTATTTGGGAAAAAAATCACCCCCTTTGTCCATTAGTTTTGTCTGGAATTTGGAGACTGCATCCCGTGGTGTCACCCCCACGTCCCTCTACCCCTTGTATTCCCTATGAAGGGGGAGCTAGGGGAACCTTGGGAAGTGCACACGTCCAGGCCCCACCCTAAGATGTATCAGGAGGACCGGGGTGGGTGCTGGGAGTCTCCACTTTTCCTAAGGTCCCTGGGTGAGTCTGAGTCTATTGCCTCGAGTCTGGGGATCGCCAGCCCATCTGACTCTGCTGTGGCCACAAGTCAGCCTCAGTCACAGCAAGGAAGATCGGAGACAGACAGGAAGGTTCTACAGTCCAGGAGTGGGCAGTGGGGGAAGGGGGGGGTCACTGCCAGAAGAGGCATCCGCTGTCTTTAGTGGGTTAGCTGAGACTCACCGTGGAACTTTCGGGGAGCCCCAGCACGTGTGCCTCCCCCTCTAACCCAGGTTAGGGAAACCACTTAGGTGAGCAAGATCTTCCCTGGGCATGTGTCGGGGAAGGAGCAACGGTCGTGCTGCCGTGGCCCCCGAGGACAAGCGTGCTGTCCACTGGGCGGTGATGTCAGCCTGGTCTGAGGGCCACAGGCCGCTGATGGAGCCCTCTCTGCTCCAGGCAGCAGAGGCAGGTGGGCCTGGGACACAGGTCCAAAGCCCTGGCTCTTTCTTGTCTGCAGATATTGCCCCTCCCCCACCCCAGGGCCCACTGCCCGCTCACCTGCGGATTCGTCCACTGCTGACAGCCAGCACCTCCCTGCCTGGGCCCAGAGGTCAGAGTGGTCTTTGGATGGTCCCCTCACATCACGTGCCTGCCCTGTTCCAAGCCCACCCAGGACTCCTGTCCCACTGAAGACAAGACTACTCACCGTGGGTGACAGGCCCACCGTGGTCTCTGCTGCCTCTCCCATCCCACCCTTGTCCTCTTCTCCCTCCTCCCCTCCTCCCTGGGCCTCTCTGTGGGCCCTGGACCAGGCTGAGGCATTCCTGCCTCAGGGACTTCGCATTTGCCCCCTGGCCCTCCAGGGATGCCCCGCCTCCAGCTCCTCACGTGACCCATCCCTCACATCTCCACAGAAAGACACCTCCTCAGAGAAGCCTCCCCTGACCACCTCATGTAACCTAGACGCTTCCTAAGCCTCCCTGTTCTGCTCCCGAGACCCCAGACTGGGGGCTCCCTGGGTTACCACAGATGCCCTCTTTCAATCTCAAGAAGCCTCAAGCCTATGCTGGTGGCCGCTGGCAGTGACTCAGGGCAGGAGCCATCTGGTAGACTGGGCAGGCCCCTGCTGAGGCCACGCCGCACCCTCTCTCTGCTCCTGGATCCTGCTGGTCTCACCAGTGCAGACTTCTCGGTCTTCTGCCCAAGAAGGGGCTCTGGAGGATGGAGCAGAGGAATTCTGGGTTCTCTGCCTGCCAGCTTCAGCCCTGGGGTGTCCAGAGCAGCCTCCCTTTGGAACTTGGTGTCTGCGGCTCCTTGCCCCTGGCTGTTTAGGATGGAAGGAGGCCCTGGCTGGGGAAGAAGGCTCAGGCAGAATGGCTCAGGCTGTAATCGCCAGTGGATGGCACAGGTGGTCCCTGAAGGAAGAGGCACTGGCTGTCTTGGGCCATTACACCTTTGTCCCCTCTGCCTAGTGCCTCAGCCAGAAAGCTTCTGTGGGCTCGGACCTTTGTCCCCTGGCTCCAGTCGCCAGATTTTGGGCCTGGAGCAGCCAAGGTCTTCATCTGACTCCTCCCCATGATGACGTCTCTTGAGAGCCCGTCTGGGGACTAGCTTCTCTGCCACTGTCTGTGCTGGGGTGAGCTTCTGAGGACTCAGCTTCTTGTCACCAGGTTCCAGTCTGGGGACTGGCTTCTCTGCCACTGTCTGTGCTGGGGTGAGCTTCTGAGGACTCAGTTTCTTGTCACCAGGTTCCAGTCTGGGGACTGGCTTCTCTGCCACTGTCTGTGCTGGGGTGAGCTTCTGAGGACTCAGTTTCTTGTCACCAGGTTCTAGTCTGGGGACTAGCTTCTCTGCCACCGTCTGTGCTGGGGTGAGCTTCTGAGGACTCAGTTTCTTGTCACCAGGTTCTAGTCTGGGGACTAGCTTCTCTGCCACCATCTGTGCTGGGGTGAGCTTCTGAGGGCTCAGCTTCTTGTCACGAGGTTCCAGTCGCCGGATTTTGGGGCTGGAGCAGCCGAGGTGTTGGGTCCACTTGTCCCTGGGATGAGGTCTTTTCAGTGCTCGCCTGGGGCCTGGCTTATTTGCTTCCACCTTCTTTGAGGCTGGGGCGGGCAGAGGAGCGTCCCCGAAGCACCGGTAGCCACCGACCAGGCAGTACGTCTCCCCGTGCCAGCCCACCCGGGTGGCTCCATCCCTTCCGTAGGGCACGTGGTAGCGTCCAGGTGTAGAAGAGTAGACTCGAGGCACACCTGTTGGAAAGAAAATCAGAATTGATGGGTCACTTTGCTGTGCAACGTCCTGCCAGGACGTCCCCTCTCTCACGTGTCACCCAGGTTCTGGCTGAAGCCTTCTGATCTGCGTGGCACCCCAAACCCAACCTTGGCCCTCACTTCTGTGCGCACCCTGAGGGGAGGGGGTTGGCTGCAAAAGCAATTCTGCGGGGCCTCGGGCAGCAGCAGAGACCAGAATATCTTCCCTGTTCCCAAAGAAAACCAAACCCAACAATAACTGCAATCGAGATCCTGACCTCCAGCCACCGACACCCATCTCTCCCGCAACAGAGAAATGATTTCTTACAGCCTATCACTCCTGAGGCCTTAAGGAAATGCCTTCCAAATTTTGGGGAAAGATCATTTAATACACATCAGTTTCAGAACCCCTCCCGCCAGCTCCTCTCAGGCCCTATTCACGCTGGTTTTTCAACTGCACTGAACTCCAGTCCTCTGACACCTCCACCGAGACCAGAGGAAGGACAGGTGCTGGGGCAGAGTGACGGGAGGCTCAGAGCCGGACTCTGGACCCCGAGTCTGGGCTTCCATCGCCCAGCACCCCTCCGGGTGCCCTGCCCTCGGTCCTCGGCCTCAGAACCACATCATTACTGCCCTTGACTCTTTAGTTCTTCCCGTGGGTGGAGCTCCCCCCCCCCACCCTGGCGCTCAGCAGCTCAGCCCGGGGCGTGTCTGAGGGGACCCCTGTGAGGTCCACGGGACAGCGCAGGGCAGGTGACCGGGTCTGAAGGAGACTGGGTTCATGAGCCTCACTCAGCAACTCTCCTCGGACGCCTCCATCTGTCATTTGCCAACAAAAACGCACTTGACTTTTGGTAAGAGGCCAACCAGTAAAGGTCTGAATGGACTCTCTTGTAGTCTGAAGGGCAGAGCTACATCAGCAAAGATGGGGACCTTTGTGGACACTTGCCCAGGAATGACATGCCCTTGTCCTCAGCAGTGAGCAGGACACCTCAGGTCTCGGTGGGGGGGGGCAGGGCACTGTAGTACGTAGAGCTGGGCAGTCCTCAGGGGTGGACAAGCCTAAAGGGCGAGGCTGTGTGTCCACCGATGCCTCCTGTGCAGACACCCAGCTCAGGCCTACCTGCCGTGCTGGTCTCCCAGGGCACAGGAGCCAAGTCACTCTGAATGCAAATGATCTCGTCAATCATCCTCTCTCTCTCCCTCTCTCTCTCTCAGGCAACCAACAGGTTGGTGTCTGTTAGAGAAATGGTGGGGAAGGTTCCATGTTTCCGTAGTTACCTGCCATGGAAACCGTGAGGTCATCACTACCTGGTGAGGTCACCTGCGGAATCTGTGAGTTGAGGCTCTGAAGGTTATATGGGGGGCAGGCTGGAGGCCCGGAGGCACCCCGCCTGTGCCCTCGCACCTGGCCCTCGCCGCCTGTGGAGTCCATCTGTGGACGGGAGTGGCCCTGGGGACCGCAGGAAGCCTGGAGAAACTCCATTCTGAGATCAGTGTGAGAAGCAAGATTGGCCTAAGATGGCTAGGTTTATGGCACTGACCCTAAGTAGCCAACAGTTGGAGAGGCAGAGATTTCTGTGGCCTGGGGAACCAAGGAGGGCTCCTTGGGGTGGGCCCGAAGGACAATGAGATTTGGCCCCGTGGAGAGGAGAGGGAAGACATTTCAGTTGGGAAGAGTAAAAGTGAAGACAAGCTCTTCTTGACCTTGTCCAGCCTCCAATGCCAGTTCATAGTACCCTCACGTTTTTAGACCTGAGGACTCAAAACCCCAAGAGGCTAGCGGCCTCCCCATGGTCACCTGGGGGTGGAGAGGCCTTCTGCTCCACATCGGGGCTCTGGGCTCTGGGTGCATCACTGATGGGAATGTAAGGACAAGCTCGTGACATTTCACAGTGACAGTGGGAGAGATCCTAAAGTCACTCCAAGGCCAAGTGAGAGTCCGAACAACTTCACAGAGTGGGAATGATGGGCCCATTGCAATGTAAAATTGAAAACAAATTCATGACAAAATGACGTAATACGAATGATAACCCCATCAACACACTGCTCTCCCCGGCCCAAGGAAAAGGACGGCCAGTCCACTGCCATGAAAGGAGAAGACGTGGGTGCAGGAGTGGCCCAGGTGAGGAACATGGTAGACGGTGTGAAGCGGTGTCATTAAGGGACATTTGGTACCACTCAGAGGAGGAACCGACGAGCCTGCCCTTGGCACGATCTGGCCCATAGATGGAAACTGCCTTTGGGACCCCTTTTTGGTGCCGTGTGGCCAAGAAGTCCCTGGCAATGAGAGATACCCTTCCTTAGGAGAGGGGTCCCTGTTGCCGAATTAAATAAGCCAAGATGAGCCCTCTGCTTGGTGGGGCTGCTGTGGAGGGGTTGCGTCCTGGAGGTAGGCTGTCTACGCTGCCATTTTAGAAGGTGGGCGACCCCAGGTGGGAGCCACAGCACCTTTTTTCACTCCTAAGTTGCCTGAACTCGTGTGGCACATGTTAGGACAGAGTTGGGGCTAATGGACATGACGCCCTGCAGAGAGCGGCAGGAGGCAGAGGGTGAAGGGGAGGGCTCTGAGGAGGCTTGTCCCGGCAGGCGGGCCAGCGTGAAACCACTCAGACTCTCCAAGACCCCAGAGAGATGCCTAGTCTGGGAGCAACCCTCTGATCTGGTGGGGCCACCGGGACCTCCCCAGGACCTGGTTGGACCTCTGGGGAAGGCAGAATAGCGTAGACAGATGATTTATCAACGTAGGAGGGCTCGGGACTCACCTGGGGATTCCACGAAACAATGCAAAAATACCCATGAGTGATTTGCAAGGCCAGGCCTCAAAAGACATCCAGACCTGGGGTGGGGCTTGGGCCTCTGCATGTCTAATGAGCGTCCTGGGCTGTTCTGACACAGCGGTCCATGTGTAGTGACCAAATTATTGTCTCAACTGGGTGGCTTTTGAGAGCCAAGTGGGCGATATTATAAACCACATCAGGCAGAGATGTGCACAAGGCCCATTCGAGGAAGGCGGAGGGGTACAGTTGTTCCGCACGTGAACCACGTTAGACAAAAGCCAGCGTGGTGGTGAAGAAGGCCACCCCAGGACAGGCAGACCAGATTCCGACCTACTTCCCACGTGATCCTGAGTGAGTTTTTGTATTCCTCTGTGCCTCAGTTTCTTCACGTGTAAAAGGGAGTTTGTGTCCACATTGTTTAGTACAATATTCTCTTTCGGAAAGACTGCCCTGGGCCCATTTCTCTTCCCTACAACCCAGTCCTTTTCCATGTGCAAGTACTTTTAAGTTGTTTCGTGGAGTATTATATCTGACTCTGAGCTCATCACTACTTCGGGCAAAGCTTGTCTCCTGTTGCAGAGCCTGGAACCTAGGAGACAGTGAGAGGATGCTGTATGCTTACTTCACCGGTTTGGTGAATCACCATAGTCCCCTCTCCTCTTCTGCCGTCACTAAGAGGTGGGGGAATGGGCAGAGATTGCAAATGCACCCCACACAACAGTTCTGTGTCCGTCTGCCCTTTGTTCTTTCGCCAAGACTGTGCAGACTGATCCCAGGACTGTAGAAGAAAACTTCTCTCTCTGCAGCCAGTCACACCCCCTTTCCCTTCTCGTGGGGGCTTCAAGGATATTTTGGGGGCAGGAGATGATATCTAAATGTTTGCAAACTAAAACATCAGTCGGAAGAGCCCCTGCCCTCGGCGTGGTAGTCTGGAGTGAGAGTTTGCTCAGTCAAAGCCACAACGCCTTGTCCCCTCACCGCTTCGAGTGTTAGCTACCACCTCACACTTATGATCGAAAGTTGAAGAAAAATAGCAAGTGCTGGCAAGGACCTGAAGAAACAGGAGCCCTTGGCACTGTTGATAAAAACAGTGTGGAGGATCCTCAGAAACTTTAAACTAGAACTACCATGTGATGCCACCATTCCACTTCTGAGTACTTGTCAAAGCAAACAAAACACTAACTCAAAAGGACATATATGCCCCCCACACGTTCAGGGCAGCATTATTTATAACTGCTAGGATATGGAAGCATCTTAGGTATCCATTCATAGATCACTGAACAAAAAGAAGGGGTGCGTATATACAATGGAATATTGCTCAGCAGTTACAAAATTGAAATCTTGTCATTTGCAATAGCATGGATGGAAGGAGGGGATATTATGCTAAGTGAAAAAAGTCAAAGAAAGACAAAAACTTTATGATTTCACTTATGTGTGGAATCTAAAGAAAACAAATGAGCGAGAAAAGCAAAACAGAGAGAGATCCATAGGTACAGAAAAAAAACTGGTTGCTGCCCAAGGGTAGGAGTTGGGGGGTCGGTGGGGGGCCATACCCATGCTCTCAGCCAAGGCATCAAGGGGAGGGGGTGGCAAAGACACAAGGCAGGACAAGCATGATGTGTGGTAAACCCTGCCTTCTTTAGAAGTGTAGGTGAGTTTGAACTTGAACTCTTTTCTTCATTATAATTCCCTTCTGAAACTGTGCCAGGCCTTTAGTAAAAATAAATAGATATATAAATAAGTTAATTAATTTGCACAGTCTGATGTGCTAATCTTGGGGACATTGGAAGGGTTAAGTGGCAAAAGAGGAGGGTCCCTGCTGCCTGCTCTCCACCCAAGCACCAGTAGGGGACAGCCAAGGCCCCATGGAACGGGCTGCCATTTGAAGCCATAGGCCGTGGTGCAGCGCAGCAAACCAGGAGCAGCAGGAAGACCCAGATGCGAGTGGAGCAGCGCCCTGGGGAGTGCGAGGGCAAGAGGGAGAGAAGGCCGGTGCCTGCCCGGAGGCTACTGCCCCGGGTTTCCACCCCCGAGCTGCTCTTCAGTGGGTCCGTGCCATGTTGGCCCCGAAAAGGCTGGTGAACAGCCTCTGTTCAGAGCCTGCTGTGTGTGGTCACCTACTGCCCGGGCCCTTCCCGCATCCCTGCCATTGCCTCAGGATCCAGGGCCGGCGGAGCATCGGTCCTCCCACCAGCTTCCGGTTGGTTAGCTGTCAGTGCTGGGGAATGTTGGTCTACCGCTAAACATTTGAGCATCATCATTGCTAATCATTCCTATTTCACAGGGAATGGGACCTGGAATCTGGGAGACAGGAGCTGGAGATGAAGTTAAGAAGCAACTATAAAGTTCTCAGTCAGTGCAAGACAGAGTAAGTGGTCACTATATACTCATTTTCTCTCTTCGTTCTCGGATCTGTACATGCTTTAAGAATGCGACTTTAAGTTGGAACATTTTTCAAGCCTCTGTTGTATTCCTTAATTCACTTTTTCTTGCCTTCATTTCATTACCAAGCACGTGCCCACTACTTTGTTTCTCAGTAAATATTAATCCCCCTTTAACTTCGAATCTCCAGAATATTCTCACCTCCTTTTTTTTTCAGTGACATTGTGACAGGTCCCCATTTTTTCTTCCCACTTTTCCCTATTTATAGGTTTCCCTTTTTTTTTTGGCAGATTTCCTACAGAACACTCAGAAACTGCAGCGAGAAATCTTGTGCTCAGGAAGCTCACATGGGCGTTCTTTCTGGCCGTCGTCAGTATGTGCCCCTTCTGACCCTGTCCTGAGCTACTGGACTAGCGCAGCCAAACCTGCAGACAGCAACGTGCTCACTATCAGGAGAGGCGTTTTCTGCTTTTAAACTGCTCACGTGCTCGTACTGAAGGCTGAGTTTAGGGTCAGACAGGCCTTCCTTCTGAGAGGAAGGCAGCCCTGGGAGTGGGGGAGGCGCAGGGAGGACAGGCATCATGGTCAAGGCCTTCATTCCGACCAACAAGGAGCCGGCAGGGCCATTGCGACCCTTTTGTATTGTATTTGCACCCTCCTTCCATCCAGAGCAGGTTCGAGGTGGTTTGGTTTGATTCTGAAATATTTCCCCTTCCAGCTAGGAGACAGAGTAATCCTCAGGGCTGCCAAATTTCTGCCTCATCTCCCTAATCAAATAATTTTCGGATTCACATTTGGTAGCACAAGACTGTAACTCCAGGTATGTGTTCTAACAACCCAACCAGGAGAAATGGTAGGGATCGCTTTGATTTCAGCATAATAGGGAAGATTGTGAAAGGCTTTGAAATGAACATAAAGATTAAAGTGTCTTCAGAGGGAAAAAAGTGTTGTTTAGTGTGCCTTTCTGGGCTGATTCTAGGGGGTATTCTGTGCCTCTCTTGTCTTTGAGCTATTTTACAATTCTATAAATGGTAGATAATATCAGTGCAAATGACTTGTCTATAGACATGCAAATGAATTTTGTCCACTGAAAGTACAATCGACCCCCCTTTCCTTTGGAAGCAAGCCGTTCTGCATCTATTTTGCATAACATTTGCATATCTATTGCATAATAAAAGCAAATTCATTTGAGCATTACCAAACATATGTGTCTGCTCTTTGGCTTCTCCCTTGAAGTGGTGGTAATACCTTCCTTCCTTGTAACTGATGAATCAAGTAAATCTCATATATTTGTATGAAGTCATGATTTTACATTAAAAAAAATTTACCCCAAGCAGAGCATTTTAAATAATAAACTATGGTAGGATTCTAGTAAATGAAAGGGCAGAGAAATCCAGTCAGAGTGGATTTTAGAATTATCTTCTGCGTGGCCCTGACCAGCGATCATCTGCGGCTAACTTTACTGCTCTGTCCTACTTGCCCCTGTTGTGACGTCACCGATGCCGTTGGTCCCAGTGCCCAGCCCTGTGTTCACACCTCTCTCACTGCATCTCCACCTGCTTCCTCCTTCCCAACTGTAACCAGTTCCCCACTGAACCATTTCACTTTGGTTCCAAGGGAAGGGCCCCAAGAAGATAGGCGGAAGCCCTATCACTGTCTGGGACTCAGCCTTGGCAGCCCCAGGTCTGCCCAGATTCAAGGGGAGGGACAGCAGACCCAGAGTGTCAAGGTCTCATGCTCAAGAGAGCACGTGAGATGGGATCCCATTGGTGCAGCACCTTTGGAAAATGCAATCTGCCTGGGTGGGCTCTGCACAGCTCACTCCATGTAAGTTCCAGGGATTTGTGAGCTGGCGGTTTGTGTCTTACCTGTGTGCTAATATGACAGAGAGAGAGAGAGAGAGAGAGCACTGCTGGGGAGGCAAACATTCATTTGTCAGGTGTATCTCAGTAGGGACACAGCGAGTGAGGGGCCAGGGGGAGTGAGACCCAGCACAGCGTACAGCTCATCATCCAGGCCCAAGTCTGCCCTCTGGAGGACCTCTGGGGAGCTTTGTCTAATAAGCAGGGAATGGCTCAATAAGATCTTCTGAGTCCTTTGTAAGGAATTTGCAAATAATGGCTATAGTTAACATCAGCGGTGAGGAGTGGGCAGAAGTAAGAAGCCACAGGAATGGGCCTTCGGCTGAGGCCACGAGGCGGCAACAGCTCTGAGGAGGAGAGAATTCCGGAGCCGAGAGAGAGGGTATTGCTGAGTGGCGGGCAGAGGAAGAAGTGACGACCTGTGAAGCGCAGCCGTGACAGAGCACTTGAGCCAGACATGGCAGCGGTGAGGGGGACCCCCAGATAACTCAGCTCAGAAGCCAGCCCTCCCCCGGAGAGCCCACTGAGGGGCAGCTGCCAACAGAGAACGGCGTCCCAACCTCTCCAGGTCGCCCTGCACTGACTGGGCTCTGGTCGGAGATGACGGGGGACTTCCTTTGACCTGAGACAGCCCGCCTGATTCGGGATCCCAAAATTACTTTTAGGAGATGTCTTAGGGCACCAAAGATATACCTATCCCAAGTCATCAATACCCATCCACAAAGTGACATTAGCATGATTTGGCAAAAGACGAAAAAACGATTGTGTAGACAAATTGCACATGACCCAGTGCCTAATATTGGTGGAAAGATGTGGTTGGTCTGGGGACCCTGTCTAACGATCTCACCCCATGTCGCGTTCCCGGTTGGTGGAATGAAGCTGTGACTGGTGAGTTGGTTAGTGGAAGGGCTCAGACCACGGTGCATGGAGGCCTCACACCCTGTGAGCTGTTGTATTTAACTAAACTGAAGTCTTCTGCAGCCCCCAGGTGCTGTCCACCAACTTGGTGTGTTCTGCTCTCTGCCCTCGTGAAGGACAAGTATCCAATGTCAGAGCACAGGGGATGAGAGTAGTCTCTACCTTGTCTGGCCTTGGAAGTTCCTGGAAAACCACCTCTTCACTCCAGGCAGGACTTCCTGCCACGTGGCTAGAAAGGAACATCTATGACGTTTGTTCTGTGACCCAGGCATTACTTTGTAGGGTACCAAGCATTTGCAAGCTAGTGAGGGGTCTCTTTAGTTGCCAACTTGGGCCGACGCCTCTTTTTTCTAAAAGCCAAGTACCGTAATTGTTCTCAAAGCCTGGTACAGGCGTTTGCAGTTCTGAAAGCACGTATGCGTCCTTTCCTGTTAGCTTCTGAAAAAGCAAGGTGTATCAGCCAACACGTAACTAGTTGGAACAGAAAAGACTTTATTAAAGACTGTAAGGGGCCTGGAAGAATCCCCAAAAGGGCCAGGGCCAGGCTCAGGGCCGTCACCGGGAGAACTGGGCTTACCATGTCACATCCCAGGGGCGATGCTGCAGCGACATCCCAGCCGTGGGCCCGGAAGACAGCCACAGCCATGCTGGGGAGACTGCTCTGGGCCTCTGCCTCCATCCTTCTTAGAAACAGATTCCACTCGGTGCCTCTGCTTCTCCCATCAAAGCCCCGTGTGAGTGCATCTGACCTAGATCACGTCCTGGGGTGAGCCGCAAGGTAGGGTGGGAAAGTAGATTTTTGGCTTCTATTCCAGGGAGGGAAGGTGGAGTGGGGGAAATTCCTCAAATGTAGGAACAGTGTCCAAAAGATGCTGGCAGTCACCAATTACGACAATCATGACAAATGTCATAAGACCACCAGGGGTCAGGATTTAATATCTTCCAGTGGCGGTTGTTGGGTGCTGCATCGCTGCAGATTCGCAGGAGGCCTGACGCAGAGCCCCCTTCCAGCTCCACTAACCAAGGGCATGAGTGTACTCGCCCCGTGAGATGGTCTCTGAAACCGCTCTCCTGCATGGCTGCAGGTCCGTCTCTCAGCTGATGATTCCCTATCCCTTCTGAAATGGCTCTCAGCGCTCAGCACTCTGTGCTCCGTGGGTGGCTGCATAATTGTTTTGGTTCGTTTGTTAAACATAATTGTTCTTCCTCCCTCCTGCCCTCCCCCTTTGATACAGGCCCTGCAGCTGGGTCCCTGCTGGGCCCAGTGAGTGCCACCCACGGTGGGCCAGGGAGGGGCCGTTACATCACTAAGGTGGGGACGCATCTCTGTGTCATGTTTCAGGGACTTAGGCTGTTTCTTCTGACACCCTGGGAGTTAAGTTAAGTGAGAGTTCTTTGATAGCTTTATTTCAGCGAATTCTGCTTGTCACATGCTAAAGGGGAGGTGGAGACTGGGGGGAGGACAGAGGGCACAGAAGGGCATCAGACGACCCTTGTGTTCAATGACCGTTTGCTCACCCCCGCCACCAAGCCAGTAATTCCCTGTGTGGGTCCAAACACAGACACCCAAGATGAGCCAAAGTCAGCCCCCTGGCAACAAGTCAGAATGTATATTTGGGAAGAGTAGCAATGCTAGTGGGCCCTTGTGAGTCTAGGCGTCCTTCTAGAGATCTCAGAGTGTTTTGTGGACACCCTCTTATCCCCCCTTTCAATGCCTGCTGTGAGAGAATTATTACCAAGTCCGGGAAAATGACAGACCACTGGACACATGTGCTCCTGGAGATGAGGGGAGGGGCCCGTGAAGCATCCTTCTTCTGGGTTCCCACCTAGGCTGATAATAGACGCGAGCCCAGCTCAGTTCAGGGGACAGGTGTGTAGGGCTAGCTGGGTCGGCGTGGCTTAGAGCCAAGCCCTAAACAGGACTCCCTACTTTCCGCCCCCCAGATTTAAACATGGAGTCCAGCACAGTCCACATGCCCCCACCCAGCTTTGCTTAGCCCACACCTGTGAAGATGCTGTTCTGTGTTATTTTTAGAAGTTTTATGGTTTTAGCTTTTCTATTTAAGTCTATGGTCCATGTTTAGTTAACTGTTGGATGTGGTCTGAGTAAGGGTGATGATTCATTTTCTCAATGTGTATCCAGAGATAGCAATGCTTTCCTCCCAGACCCAGTGGGGAACCACCCTGGGTCCTCCCTGGGGCTGCAAGTGCTAAATGATCCAAGAAACCGAAAGAAAATCCTCAAACTCAGCAATATTCTTTATTGCATTTCTAATCAGTTTCAATCACAGTTCAGGCATTTTTTTCTCCTCTTTTTTAATAGCCTCTGTAGATCAAATCAATTACCTTGTCTAAATGAAACCTGAAAAAAAATACAAGACAACAAATTAAACCACTTACAAAAGTTTCATTAAGTACTGGTCTTTTATTCCTCATCCTGTGGCCTGACAAAGCTCTTGTTTTGGGGAGTCAAAACAGACAAGGCACCCCCGTGTGAAGTGCATGCCAGTCACGCCTGAAGAAATCTTAGAGCTGATGTGTCCTGGAGAACAGCCGTGAGTGTGAGGGACCGTCGGAAACAGGCCTGTGACAGCCTTTGCGTGTTTAACTTACAACAGGTGGCCTGTTCATTCTGGTACAGTGCTGCCTTTTTATGTACATTGAGTTTCGTATATCAGTTTAATTGTACAATTTCGTCTGGGAAGCAGAAATTTGTTGGTGTTTTATAAAGGGTCCAACAATTCTGCAATACAAAAAACAAAACCAAAAACAGGCTTCTGGCTACAAATTTATTCTAGTCCTAAGATTATAATAACCCAAAAAGTATTCTTAAGAATTGTTATAAATCTAGATGCACCTGCTTGCTGTGAGTCTACACCAACATTCCCAAACTGTATCCCACTGATTCATATATTTTCCATGAAAAAAATGGGTTTAGGAGTTAAATTAGTTACCAAATTAGAGATGAAAAGAATTAAACTTTTATATTAAAATTTACACACAAATTTCAATCTTTAACTGCTAAAGTGGATTAAAACATTTTAATTATATTGTGTGTCTGTCCCTCTCTCCCTCCCTCTTCCCTTCCCTCCCTCCCCCTTCCTTCATTCTTTCATTTTTATTTGTAAATAAAGAAATTCCTCCCTTCCACCCCTCTGCTGTTTTGCCTTTTCTTTCCCACCTGTTTCCTTTTTTATACTCCGTCCTTCTTAGGTTATTTAGACGAATTCTCGGCTTACCCCCACCCCTTCTGAAGAACACGTCAAAGAGGGGCCACCCTGTCTCATGGGTATCTGGTCCATCCCAGCAAAGTCCCGTCCAGGTGGGCCACCCCATCGCCTGCAGCACACTGGGACCCACAGCTCCTGCCCCCTCTGGCCCCTCTTCCCACTGCATATGGAGTCACAGGAGCCACCTCCTTCTATATCTGCCCAGGATGGGTACAAGTGGCGGCGTCTCCTCTTAGGTGCCCGGCCTCACAGCCCCTCTCTGCCTCCGGCTGCTGGCCATTCCTGCACGACTCCCACCATCTCATTAAAATTCATGCCGCACGTAGTCAACACACAAATGTACGCTTGTGCTGGGAGTTTACACAAAGACAAAAATAACCCTGAGGCAATTTAGACCTTCCCTGCCTCAGAAGCAGGTAGAGAGATTAGAAAGAGGTAATCATGCGAGACTCAAGGGGTGGATAACAACGTCACGTAGGAGGATGGTTTACAGAAGCAAAACTAGGGCATTCTGAGCCACAACTGAATGCCTTCAGAACTGAGATGGCTGTCTGCCTCTGTCGTGGCATGTTCTATCTTCTTCCTACGAGTCAGAGCCAACCCCGGAGCAAAGCCTACCATATTTCGAGGGAAGAATTAAGTGGAGTACTTTTACAAAGTAAGAAGCTCAAGGATGGGTGTGGAGGCAGGCATTTCTAGGATGCTGGAATTTTGGGAGGTTATAACCAGTGAGAGGTCCAGGAAAAATCAGCCAGCCAGGCTGGGCATTCTGACCTCACGGTGCCAGCAGAAGGCGGCTGTAATGATCTGGACTGTGAGCCTTGAATGGTAGCACCGAAGTTTGGGGAGATTAAACTGACCATGGCTAGTAACCTGAGTGGGAGTGGGAAACACCATGAAAGCTGTGGCTTATTTCCAGCATGAGCACGTCAGTTTGGACTTAGCAGGATCCTGGCGTTCTTGTCCCTCTGGCCACCTGCCCAGCTTAGCATCAGAGGTGAGCCTCACTCCTCCATTCCCAGCGCCTGGCTCTAACCTCAGCTCATATAGAAAACCCTCCTCCCATGAAACATAGCCAGGGGCTGAAATCCATCTGAGCTGCTACTGCTGCAGTCCAGCTGAGACCCAGCCACAGTGGGCCAGGCTGTGGGAGAGGTTAGGGTGTGTGCGAAGTCCCGGTAGATGCAGGACAGGCAGCCTCCCCCAGGGTATGGAAGGAGCCTCAGAAAGAAGCAACAGACAGCTGATGGGGAGGGGCACTTGGGGGCGGGAGGATGGAGCTAAAAAGCAAAAGACTCCTGGACACAGACAACACTGTGGCGATTGTGGGGTGGGGAGAAGGGGGTGGGTGGAGGTGGAAGAGGGTACACGGGGAATAAATGGTAATGGAAAAAATGTAATAAAAATAAACTATTAAAAAAAAGAGCAAACAGCTGATTCTAGGTGACAGCCTGCCTAATGAACAAAGGGTCCCTGTAGATAGATTATCTGTGTAATGTGCTGGAGGGACCTTATAAATAATCCAGTGAAGTTCATAGTTTCGCTAAGGGGGTGCAGAGCCAGGCTCTACACCCGTCTGTGGGAGGGTCTAGGCTCCTGGTCTCAAGCTCCCCTGCCCCAGGCCGGTCCAGTGGCACCTGAGCCTTTATAAAGGGAGACAGCTCAGCATCCACCTGCATTGAAGGGGATCGTCCGTGGAGGGGGAGCGACTTAGCATGCAGTTCCTTGGAAAAGAGGTGTCCACCGGGGTGATTTGGAGCCTCTTTTGATAAATGACAATAGGAGAACTTGTTCTGGTGCCTCCCCCTTTCAGCTAGTCAAAAGCCGCTTTCATATGTGGGTGAAAAAGAAAAGAACTCGTGTCTCTGTACGTAGCAGCAAGTTAGCAGGTAGATGCCACACATTTTTATCAGGCCGATTCAAGAGCGTGAAAGGGGCTGTTAGCTATTCAGGATCAGCTGCTTATCCTCCTCGAATTGTTCTGCACTGGAGTAGACTTAGTCACCCTTACTTGGAAACATCAGTGTGTGCGTGTGCCTGGACACACACACGCCCGCACGCGCTAGCTTCCCCACGTCCGCAAGCGATTCTCAGACACCAGCAGGGTGCCTGAGAATTCACCTCCATTCTGACACTGTCTACCCAGACGCAGTACCGGCTTCCAAAGGTTCCTAAAAGACTGGCTGCCACCCCTGACCCGCTTCAAATGCCAGACCTGCTCGTCACCTGTACCCACTATACATTGGAGGTTCCCGTGACCTCCCTCTTTGGTCCAATTAATTTGCTAGAGTGGCTCACAGAACTCAGAGAAACACATTCCTTACTAGGTCCCTGGTTTATTACAAGAAGCCGTGACTCGGGAACAGCAGATGGAAGAGATATGCAGGACAAGGTGTTGGGGGGGGGGCGAGGAGCTCCCCTGCTCTCTGGGTGCACCGCTCTCCCTGAATCTCCACAGGTGCACCAACCTGAAGCCTCCCCAAACCCTGTCTTTTCAGGGTTTTATGGAGGCTTCATTCCATAGGCATGATTGATTAAATCATTGGCATTGGCATTCGAGTCAAACTCCAGGGCCTCTCCCCTCCCTGGAAGTTGGGGGTGGGACCAGAAATCCTCATCCTCTATCGACAGGGTGGGTTCCACTGGCCACCAGCCCTCATCCTCAGGGAGACGTGTGCCCTGGCTGACTGGTGTCCAAGGCCATGCTGACAGTCATGGGCTGAGCAGGTTGAGGATGGGGGCAGTAGGACCTGGCTCCCTCCAGTGGTTTCCTTCAGAGGAGCAGGAGGTGCAAAACCTTTCTACTGGGCCCCTCCGTAGCTTTGTCTGCAGGTGCAAAGCGGGGAGGGGGTGCCGCATACCCAAGTCATTCACGTCTAATGCCAGTGCATGGAGGGCCTGGTGTTGCCCCAGGCTCTGGGCTCTCTGCCAGTTCTGAGACAGGCCTGTCCAGGAGCAGATGGCGGGGTTCTTAGACACTTCCCCTTGAACAAACTGTGACAGGCACGCCAACGCCAAGGCCAGATGCAGACTCTGAGTCGGGTTCATCTGTTTCCAAGACATCGAGCTAATTGGCACCAGATGGTCAGGTGTGGTTCCAAGAAGGGGACATCGTCCCTCTCCGAGCCCCTGCCTCATCGCTGTCCTTTAGGTGGGGCAGGTGTGAGGGAACAAGGTGGCGTGTGCTTGATTTTAGCCTGGAGAGTCTGCGGGAGCCCGAGGGCATTCGTATGACCTTGAAGATGTGGCTGGGCTTCTAGTTTTATGGCCAGGACAGGTCACTCAATCATTTTCAGCCACCCATGGTGACAACAGACCAGGGGACACTTGTGATGCGCAGGTGGGGCGGGAAGAAAAGATTATAGATGGATGGCGACCATGAAGGTCAGGCTCAGCCTGGGAAGCTGAGGGACAGCAGAGTGGCTTGCCTCCCGTCTCTGCTAGGACTTCCTGCGGCCCCTGGGCTGTTGGGCAGCGCAGTGGAACTGAAGCCCCGCATGAGAGAGGCGTGGGTGGAGGGCAAAGTCACGGTTGCTATGGGGGGAGGATCTCGGCCAGTCTCTTGAATTCCTGACTTGACCAGTGTTTTCTTTAAATCTGTTTTGTTTCACTACCTTTAACATTAACGTTTCATAGCTAAGCTGTTTGTTTGTATGCTTACCTTCCTGTTCTCAGCCCTGTACATGTTAAAATAGAACAGTCCACAGGAGACTGTAATTTTGAGTCCCTGGAGGCTACTGACCAGCTGGGTAAACCCTGGGTGTCACCAATGCTCCGTCCAGCCCAGTCCTTCCCCCAGTCCCCCTCTTCCTCCGAGAAGTAGCATGGAATAACAAATATCTTCAAAACGGAACAATCTTTCAAAGATTATGATGCTACATTTGAAAAAATATGAAACTTAGGAGGGCCACCAAATACGCCCAAAATTGTTAATCTTTCTTAGAGAGATTTGCAAGCTAGAACTAGGAAAAAAAAAAAAAAGCATGTCTACCAGTACAAGCCTGGCCTTTTAATCACAAAAAAAGTGAGGAATGCACCTAAATCTCTTAGCTTTCCATCTAACCCACACATTTTCAGTTCACAGAAAGGCCCGCACAAAAAGTCATTTGAAACGCTGAGTTCTGGCGTTACTGCCAAAGGTGGGAGTGTCGCACAGATCAGGAGGGGTTAAGATGTCCTTAAAGAATCAGAGGTGTGACCCCGAGGAGCAGTTTACGGCAGCTGGGCGTGGAGAAAGCCACGAAGTCCTCTCACCTCCTTCCCTTTACAGGCCGAACGACCTCGGCAGCGTCGACCTGCTTTTACGGGTCAGATCGGAAGCATCTGTAATTCTGCCTAAGTGCAGTTTTCAGAGCTCTCGCACATTCTTCGGTGAAAGACTTGCCAGAAATAACGTGATTGCATGGGCAAATTGTGCAATTTGCATAATAGTTAAATGACGCCGGTGGGTGGGTGGTTTGTCAGGAGAAGTGCCCTTGTGCAGGACTGCGCTTGGGTATATAAAAATAATAAGCCAATACATTCTCTTTTGGCTTAAGCGTGTTTGAGAGGGACTTGCTGTCACTCACGGGAGAACCCTTCTGTACCTCAAGTCCCATCCCAATCACGAGTAATACTGTTGAGCTTGAAAGCATTTCCAGGCCCTGGAGACCTTAAAAGATTAAGCTGACATGAGTCAATTAATCAATACACTTTGGTACGGTTATTAAGGTAGTGACTACTCAATGGTAAACAGCACGCAATCCATATTTCTTTACACAGTCTGTAAGCATGTCATGAGATGTTGTCAAATTCCTGGTGTGACCTCCAGAGCTAGCTGTCTAGACGTGCCCTCGAGGTGGCAGAGTATCTTCTAAGTAGCTGGTCCTTGGTGACTCATGCAGCCGTGTGTGGGACTTGGTGACACTGTGTGTGGTCCTGGCGTTCTTAGCTGTGTGGGCTTCCCAAGCCCCTCCTTCCTCGACGTGAAGGAGTTTGTAAAGACCCTCGGTGGCGTTTCTCTGTCCTCTCACCTATTCAGCCTGTGCAGAAGCCATCTGAAATCTCAGGAATGACTGTGGACCATCCTAAACTGAGTCAAGTGGCAACACTCCAATTGCGGCCGTTGTCCTTAGTGTAGTGTCTCTCCTGGAACAAATCGACCAAGCTCCTGGCACTCGGTATGCCACGGTGGGGCTGATGGGGTAACTCCTTTGATTGCTCTGCTCTCTGACAGTGGCCTGATCACCCTCACCTCCCGAAAAGCACCACACTGACCCACCACGTGGTTGCCAGTACCATGACCAGCCCAGGTGGCTGATCTGATTATCAGGGTAAACTGGGCTGCGGCTTCGCTGAGAGGCAAGGAGAGCTGTGTCTGGGCCCTGAGGGAATTCGCTGAGTCATCTCTGAGGACTCCCAGGTCCAGTCCTAAAGACTAATGGAAAACCATTGAGCAACTAAAAATAAATAAATGAATAAAAAGCAGGATAACCAGGGACTCAGGCCATTTGGGAGTGAATATTTGGGTCACTTCAGCAGGAAAAGGGTCCGGAGCAGCTGAGGTTCTAGCTGAAACACAGATCAGGCAGTGGAAGAAGACAGCCAGAGGCAGCCACCGCGACCTCATGACCAGTCCCAGAAATGAGGGCTGTCGAAGCTTCGCAGATTTTTTTCTTTGCTTGTTACGTGCCCAAGCTTACTGGCATATATTCACCGCTTTATTCTCTTATTTCCTATTTATTTTTATGACTTTTCTGAGGTTCCCATTACAATGCAGTCTTTAGGTAACAAAATATTCCACGGGACCATGACTAAATTGGAGGACTAGTTAGTACAGCCAGCCATGGATACACGGATACAGTAACTGTTGGGACCGCGTGTCTTCTTATTTGGGGCAAAGGTGAGCAGCCATACCCCGTGAGATAGAACCACTGAGTTGTTTTGTTTTTGTCTGAGAATCAAATGCATGTAGGTGGGTGCACGTGGAAGCTGAGTAGCCGAAGGGGTGGGTGCCGGACATCCGCTTACTGCCTCTCAGCTGCAGACTCACCCTTCAGTACCTGCTCTGCAATAACGGGCTGAGCTGTAAGCGTGCCTTTCACAGCAAAGGTGACGTGAGCTCTGCCAGCCGGAGGGGGGCGGTGAGGATGACGAAAGTGAGCTCTTTGTTCTAGGGCCCGAGACATTGCTGCGCGTGGAGAGGGTTCCTCTAGTTCAGTCCCAGGCGTCACACGGCTCAGTTTCACGCCCCCCCCCCCTTTACTCCCCACTCCCGTGCAGACGTCTGTCCATTTTCCATTCTGGGAATTGCTATTAGTGCCTCTACTATGGCTGACTGCTCCCTTGTCTGGAGATCTGAAATACGCAAAGCCCTGGTGCCTTGAGTCTCAGGTCAAAATGGCGAGCAGGCCCTGACCGGTGTGGCTCAGTGGGTTGGACGTCACCCCGCAAAATGAAAGGGTGCTGGTTTGATTCGTGGTCAGGGCACATGCCTGGGTTGCAGGTCAGGTCTCCAGTTGGGGTGTGTACGAGAGGCAGCCGATTGACGTTTCTCTCCCTCTATTTCTCCCTCTTTCCCCCACCCCACCCCTCCTATTTTTTTTTAAAAGGCAAGAAGGCCTGCTGTTGCAGCATCAAGTCAGTGGCTGGAGAGTATTTGACATGGTATTACAAGCCTTCAGGATTCAGTAAACAGGGTTCATGCGAGACAATGCAATACACGTGGATGAGGATGTGGAAGAAGCCGTTAGAAGGCTTCCAGAGAACCCGTAGAATGATGGGGGCTTTGCAGTGAGAGGGTGCTGAACCTGTGTGTGAGGGAGCACATCTTGCCTTGAGGACGGAACGGTGGACAGACTATGAGGAGGATGACTTCTACCTTGAGCCACATCTGAGCGAGATCGTTCAGGACAGAAAAGGAAGAGAAGAATGGGCAAAGAAATAATCATATAATCAAAATCTGTGGATATCTCTGTGGATAACGAGTATTTTAATGATGTTGGTTAGACCTGAAATGTACAATTTAGAACCATTCAGGCTGCCACTATATTAATTTAAGTAAATGTATATTATAACTTAAAAAAAAACATGCGTGCCTTAAATGTTCATCTGCTAGGGAAAAAACTGTCTTCCATGTAACCTATGTAAATCCTGTCTTCCCAAACAGGAAACACAGAGGGAATGCCCAGACTCGAAGTTGCCTTGGTTTGTGCTCTGGAGAAGAAGAGGGAGGGATCGTTCCTGCAGACTCAGACCTCCGCCTGAAGGCAGGTCCTGGATCCGGTGGATGAACTTCAAAGCCATCTGGGGTGCTGGTTCTCAACCTCTTCTGCCCATTTGACTCTACCTGGGGAAACTGAAAACATTTCCAGTGTCCTGGCCAGCCACATCTGGACCTCTGGGGTTGAGGCCCAAGCATCAGTGTTTTGGACACTTCCCAAATTTCAGTGTGCAGCCCAGACTGAGCCCCAGTTATTCCCGAACGTGCCTGCAATTCCCCCGAAAGTCTTGCGAACACTCAGGCTTTGGTGTTGTAGGTCTGGGGTGGGTTTTTGCAGGTGACGTCAATGCTTCTGCTCCGTGGCCAGCACGGCACAGTGAGGCCCCCAAGGACGGATCGGCAGTTCTGCCTATGGATTCCAGAGGTCTTGGGGGGACAATGGACAAACCTGCACCTGAGAGAGCTGGTATTGATCAGTTATCAGGTCTGTCAGAGCTCATCAGAAGCACCTTTGGAGAGAAAAAAATGGTTGCTGGAAATTCTGATGTATTGTTCTAGGGTGAGACTCTCTACCTACATTATTAAAAAAATAGTCCTTGAGTGATTACAATACGCAGTATGGTTGTGAACCACTGATCAAAACAGCTAATACTGAGTGGATTCATCCTTTGAGAAGATTATGGGGTGGTGGGTATAAGGTATAACTGGGGGTGTTGCACCCATGGTCCACGGGTCACAAGTGGCCCAGTCTGGTTATGACTGCAGCCCAACACAATCTTGCAAATTTACTTAAAATCTTTTTTTTTGCTCATCAGTTTTCGTTAGTGTTTGTGTATTGAATGTGTGGCCCAAGACAACAAGACGACTCTTCTTCTTCCAGTGTGGCCCGGAAACACCAAAAGGTTGGACGCCCCTGTGCCTTTGCAAAACCAACATTTTTAGGGTCTTGTCTTAGGACACCAGGCTTGTCTGCCTGAATTGACACTTATCCTTGGGTGAGTGCAAAACAGGTTTCAAGGGCTGGAAGGATGAGTGCTCTGAGCACCTTGTAGAGGAAACAACCTTATTTTCCACCTGAAATGGTCAGGTGGTGGCAGAGAGAATCTGAGTTTAGCCAGCAGACTAGCTACCCACGCAGACGCACACACCTTGGAACAGTGTTAATTTCCTTCCATCCGACGGATATTTTTCAATGTAGCACCGATAATGTTCATGTGAGAGGTTAGCTTGGCTTTCTCCAAAGGACCCCAGATGACAGATGGGAACAAAGACAAATGACACACCCAGAGAGACACAGCGTCTCTAAAAGCAGGACGATGATGGGTTTCAGTCACAGTCACGTGGGGGGCGGGCGCTGTGACTTGTCTATGTTCCAGTTCCAGTCTCATCTCTCAAAGGGGCTGAATCTGCATCTTAAGTGCATGAAATTAACCACATGCGTCTTTATTCATTGCATAAGATTTTGAACTTGCAAGTTTAAAAAAACATCACCATTTCCCAGGAAAGCTATAATTAAATAAGAAGCTCTTGTGCATTTTTAGAATTTTGGTATTTTGGAATTCGTGGTCTTTTTTTTTTTTTTTTTTTAACGAACAGTAATCTGAAATAGCCGCTCACGCCCTGACGGAGCTGGCGTGTGCTCGCAGATGCCTGTTTGTGAGCTCATTGAAGTCATGCCCCTGGGGTGCCGTGGGAAGTGCTGGAAACTTCCTTGGGCCCCACGAGAGGCACGCGGGGCCTCAAGAGAACAGAGAGGAAGCATGATCTGTCCAGGATTCTGCCCACAGGCACCAGCAGCTGCCAAAGTCAGGTGGCCGGAACTTGGAGCATTTGCTGAACGAAGCCCTGGTCCTCTGTTCACACCACACACTGACCCGTGCGGTCAGTTCATTCTCCCATCAAACGCTGCTCCAGTGCCCACCCCCCCACTATGTCTCTGCCCCCACTACCTTATGTCTGGCTCTTTTCTCTCTCTTGAAGACACGGGCAGGAAATATTCTTAAGTATGGTCTATGTATCAAGCACTGTGCTGGGTGCCAGGCATCCTAAGAGAAACAGGACATGATTTTATGCCTTTGAAGATTTATTCTAGAGGGGAAAAGCAATGTACTCAAAAACATTACTCGAGTGCTTAATAGATTCTAGGTACTCCGCTGGATGCTGGGGGAGGGCTGCAGAATAGGGGACAAACACCCCTCCTTCCAAAGGCAACAAAATGAACCTATGAAAACTAACTTCGACTAACTCAGGCTCACAGATTCCAAGGAAAGGCTCTGCCAGCAAACCACAGGAAGTGAAGGCAGTATCTGAGCCCCAAGAATTCAAGCATCCCCAAGATTATTTCCTGTCTCCTTTCTCTCTGAGATGGCTTCATTCCCTCCACACAGTGGCCAAATTCTCTAGAGTACAGGTGGCAAACACAAGGCCCACGGGCTGAATCTGGCGCTCCACCTTGTTTTATCCAGCCTGGCACCTTGTTTCTACCCAGCGGCCACACCAAGCTCCTTGCCCCTAGTTAAGGAGTAGTTATATTTATACAGTCCTCAAATTCCATTCGGCCCTTTGAAGGCAACCGCAAGGCTGACATGGCCCCCCGTGAAAATGAGTTTGACACCCCTGGGATAGAGTCTCATCTTACACTTCCCTCCACCAGAAATCACCTCTCTTTCTGTGACTCAGTTTGGATCCTGGAGCAGGTCTCCAATAGCCCAGCTTGCCCCATGGGCCCATCCTGGGCAGACGGATTGGCCCCGTGGGAGGGCACCAGGGAATGGCAGTTCCCGAGCAGCCATGGTTTTGCCTGGAAGGGCAAGGTCCTAGAAGAAGAGGAGGGGGATGTAGTGAACCCAGATGTCCACCGCTCTGGGGAATCAAAGGGCAAAACGCTGTGTGGTGGGTGCACTGAGGTGGGCATTGCCCAATGCCAGGGAGTTGAGGAGAAAGAGAAACTAGCCCAGGGTGGAGGGCCCGAACCAAGGCAGTAGTGGTGGGAAGAGATGGTGGCAGAGTCCGAAAGCACCCGTGCAGGAAATTAAAAACGCCTGGTGGCTAACTCACTGGGTGGCTGGAGTGGAGCTCAAACCAGCGGAGGGCTATGGAGGCCAGAGAAGCAATGGGGTCATTGGGACTCGCTGAGCTGACGTTTCTGTCCAACATCCAGGTGCAAGACAGAGAGGTCTTAGTTGAAAATAAGGGCCTGGAGTCATCACAGTGCCATCTTCTGATAGCAGCTAGCTGCCAAGAGAGGATGAAATTACCCCAAGGGAGCGGGGAAGGCAGGGCAGAGTCACTAGCAGTGAGGACGGGCTGGGAGAGCCCAGGTGCAGTGTCAGTGTGAAACCCTACAGACCTACCATTCCTTTCACAGAAGGCAGAGCTTCGATACTTTAGCGGCATTCCCAGATTCCTTCTGCAATCCCTTTATTTAACAAAGTAGGTGATTCAAGGGAAAAATGTGCATTTTTCTAAGGCTTGGTAAACTTATTTTTATTTTGAATGATAAAAACCATTTTGACCTTAAACCAGAGTATTGAATCTAGATCGAAGGAGCCCAGGACCTGGGGGGAGGAGGGCGGGGCCTGGGGAGCGAGGATGTTCTCTTGACGGAGCACAGAGTTTCCTGGGATCCAGCTGGAACCTTCTCCAGAGCCCCAGGGCAGGTCTGTGGGGAAGCTAATCCAGGGAGGCTTTGAAAAAATCAGGTAGCGTCATAGGAGGGTCAGGGTGTGTTGGTGGCACTTCTTTTGTGCTCCCCTAAGACTGTCTGCCCCCCTTCCCCCCCTCTAAAATCGAAACCAAAATGAAATGAAAAAGTACATACTAAAGCCAGCCAAGGGAAAGGGTGTGAGGGGATAAAGTGCAGCAGAAACCAGCCTGGAGTTCTGAGGTGTCCCCCTCACTGGAATTGCAGAGACAGGACTGACCTCTCCTGGCAGTGATATGTGACAACGTGTGGGGACTACTGACAGCAGGGCAGTTCCTTAAGCCTTGATGTCCAGGGTCATTGTTGGGGGCTGGTCACTTAAGCAGAGAATGCCCACGAGGCCAACCTCCATTATCAGTGTCCAGGTACTGCAGGGGTCAGAGTGATAAGGCCTGGCCCATGGCCCCCACCATAAATCACATAGTTGGCACAGACCATGTGGTGGAGTCCAGAGCTCCAGATGTACCAAAGTCTTACCAGGTAGCATAGCACAGGAGCCAGTCAGAACTTACTGAGTTAACCCTTTACTGCACAAGCGTGGATGGCCAGCGTCAAAAGTTTGAAAAGGAACAGCCCTCCGAAAAGGAAGAAATACGCCCTGGATGGTTATAATCACTTCCAAAAGTTTGTTTTGTCTCACCCTTGAATACCGGCTCCTGCAGGCTTCCAAAACACCAACCATGGCTGCCATGACCTTTGCCAGGTCCCCTCACGTTGCCTGGAGCTAGGCCGCATTGGGGAGGAACAGGGAGGCATCAAATCAGCTGTGATCAGATACTTTACCCTCCGACTTTGAAGTCACCATGAAACCAGGCTGGTTCTGCAGTGATGCGTGTGGAGATCTGTGGGCTGCTCGCAGGGTTCATTTCAGCCTGTGCCGTACACAGCAGACAGATGGCGTGTGCAGGCTATTTCCTCCTGCACGTTGTAGTCTCTGCAGAACTATGCTACTCACTGTCTCACCCCCTCCCAGCAAACCCTCCAGTCTCCTTCCCATCACCCCCAAATAATGCTCATTTTAGCCTCGAGAAAGGTTTCTTTACTAAGTGATGGGCCTCGGCATTTTGCTAAATGGCTTCTATTTGCAAGTTCTTAGAGCCAACTCATCAAAGCAACCAACTGTTTTTCTTGTGAATCTTTTAAATGTATTTGAACAAACAGAATGAATTTTAAGCAGAACCAAAAGTAACTTTCACCAACTCTTTAGTCTGACTTTCAACAAACGTTCCTACCACATATCTCATTACTAGAGAAAGTCGTTTTGGAGTGAGATAACAAAAAATGCCTACGAGTTTGCCATGGATTTTATTCTTTCTCTTAGGGAGAGCTTTCTAGAGATGCAATGTCATCATTCACACACAGCACTGCAGTCACAGACGTGTCTGGGTTAAGGCTTTTCTGTATCTGTCAAATTACTTTACCTTTTCAGTCTAAAAGTGGGGCCACAGGTTAGCACCAGGCAGAGGTGGCATTCAGCTGGTGTGTAGTGGTATAACGTGCGGGTCAGTATACGTGTGAGTGGTTACTGCCCGTGTCTGCTGATCGTTAAATACTTCGCATGTCACGCTGAGCTCTGTGTGGGAAGTGTGAGCATTGGAAAGCTCTGAGTCATACCCTATTTAGTGGAGCATATTATAAGCGGATAACAAGATTTTCTTAACCAGAAGTTAGCAGAACAAAAGGCTTCATTCGCTCCAGGTGTCATCTGCAGGTCCCAGAAGAGTAACAGTCCCAGAGTGCTTCAAAAAATTAATCTTAGAATGTATGATGACCTACTTATCTCCGAGTTTTGTTTAGGAACTTTGTCCACCACTCACAAAAATACATTTATCCACAGCATATGTTTCGTAATGAGGAGGAAAGTATCCTCCAAGGCACACTGCTAATCGGGGCTCTAATTTGCAAAGAACAAAAAGATTATGGATCATTCTTCATTGGTGAAGGGAATAATATCCTATACCAACATTTCTAAAGCTTATGCCCTGCAGGGTGACAGGTAGACTAAAAAGAAAATTCACACTCAGAAGTGTTTGGAAGACAGACCCTGGCACCACTGCCAGTTTGCACAGTCCCATGCCCTAGACCTTGACTCAGTGGCCACTCTGTGCATGCTCTTTTCCCAGACCCCAGCATCAAAAGGGATACCCTTGGCTGTGACTACCCCTGGTAGAGGAAAATGTGAGCAGGGGAATCCCAGCAGCCTTCACCACTGAGGACCCCAGACACCCACAGCCTTATGGAGCTTCCCAGAGCCTAAGCTGCGGCACTAGCTGGAGCTGGAGCCACCACAGTGCTCCTCTGAGCCGGAGCTGCTACACTTCCTCAGCTCATGCCCTCTCACCCACCTATGGATGAGGGTCTGCTCCCCGTGGAAGCCAGTCCATAAACTCTGTGAGAGGTAACGCCTCCTTCAAATACACAAACATCATGCAAGACTCTGAGAGAGATAAAAAATCAAAGACACACAACACCAGAAGAAAAACACAATGATTTCCCAGTGAACAACTCAGAGAAATAGAGATCTATAAATTACCCAACAAAGAATTCAAAATACTTGTTTCAAAGAAGTTCAATCCAAGAGAACACAGAAAGGGAATTAAACAAAACCAGTAGAAACAATACATGGACAAAAGGAGAAGTTCAACAAAGAGATAGAAATTATTTTTAAAAAAACAGAAATTTTTGACTTAAATAATACAATAAATAAAACTATAAATACCATAGCATTAACAATAGGACCAATCAAACAGAAGAAAGAATCTCTACTCTCATAGAGAACTCATGGGAAATTATACAGTCAAGAAGAGAAAAAAAGAAAAACAACAAAAAGAGTAAAGAAAACCTACAGGATTTGAGACACCACAAAAGGAACCAATATAAGCATTGTGGGTGTCCCAGGAAGAGAAGAGAAAGAGCAGAAAGCTTATTTAAACCTCAGAGATGGTAGGACTTCCTCCAGAGCTGCAGGAGGGCAGCCCTCAATGATCCTTCTTCAGGTGAGGAGGGGTTTGTGGGACCCTCCTCTGAAACCCTTGTAGGAGGAGGCTGGGGAGGGGGAGTAACTTTAAGCATTAACCAGAGGCTGGGGTGTGCTGGCCAGCCCTGGCTGGATGTGGAGTTGGAAGATGCAGCCACCCCTTAGATGCTTCATCTGTGGCCCTCTGACCCTGGACCTGACCCATCAAACCCTGCTGGAACGATCTGTATGCCGCCAGCCAGTGAGCCCTGTCATTTCTCCCTGTCATTTCTCCAGGGGCATCTTCACCCTGGGCAGTCCTTCCCCTTGCAACTGAACGGTGCAGGCTCCCAGCGAAGAGATCGCAGTCCCCACTGATCCCCACAGTGATCCCAGACCCTGCTGGCGGTGGCCACCAGGAAGACTTCAACCAGAAACGGGATGACCCGTTAAATAGGATGACCCGTTAAAACACAGAGACCATGGTTTTTCTTCTCCTTGACTTGTTTGTAAGCAGCCTAGCTCACAGGCATCAGTTGCCGATGTGGGTCTGTGTGGATGAGGGCATGAGGTTAGGGGACAGATGCAGCAGAGTCCCCCCACCCCCCAACTGTCCCAAGGATGCTCCCAAAGTTTTGTTTTAGAATCTTACACCAGGGTACATGGTACACACATCATACTTGCAACGAGCAATTGAATGCTGAGCTTGCTCCTGCAGGCACTCAGGTTGGTCTGATTTTAAATGGGGCGGGCCCTGGGTGGTACAGGTGCTGCTCTGCTGAAAAGCACAGAACAGAGGCTTTCACAAGAGTTCACGTCTTCAGAGAATCAAACGTCTTTTTCCACGTGGCTGGGAAAACATCCAGGACTGGAATTCTGTGGAAATAGAATTTAAAAATACTGGTAGGTCTTGGAAATGCTGTTGGCAGCACAACGTCTATTGAATTTCTCTCCTAGGCTTGAGGGGAGGAGCTTGTGCCGCTCCTCTGCCCACCAGGGAAGGCCATCCCGGGCTGGGCCTGGAGGACTGGGCAGAAGGGAGTATTTGAACTTGACTTCCCAGTAGGGCTTGGCCCAACCCAGCCCTCAGGCACATTGCTGCTCTCCTGGGCTGAGATCCCCTCTGGCTGGCGACTCGGCTCCTCTGAACCGGAAGTCATGTCCTGATGGAAACAGGAGCAGAGGCTCAGAAACATGGGAGGGCAAGGGGACTGCCGAGCAGTTGCCTGGTTCCAAGTCAGGATTCCCGATCCCTGAGCCCCAGACCCTTCCATGCCCAAGGAAGACTATTTCTTATAGTCTGTTCATTGTTGCCAAGAAGAGACTCACCTGCTGTGGCCCAGAGCTCAGAAACACACACAGCATGAGCCACTTGGAGAAAGGCACCCAGTGAAGGAGGCCAGGGTGGAGAATGCGGAGCCGGCCCACCCCGTGGGCACCCCTTGCTCAGATCAGAGCTTCCTGCCAGCAGCCAGGGCAGCTGCTCCAGGGACAGCTCCGTGACTCCAGTGACATTCCCTTCTCCGCAAGACGCTGCTCAGTCTGGCAGGGAGGCTGCTGAAGCATCAGGGTCCTGGGCTTGGGTTTGAAGAGCCCTGGGAAACATCACTGCAGCCCTCTCCCATGTCCCTTGGCTCTCGGGAGCTGGCCTCGGATGCCCTCCTCTCTCCCACACACTGCTGATGCTGCCGGCCAGGGCAGCTTCCCCCCACCCCCTTCCGCACACACCTGGCCCCCCTCCCTCCCTGTGCCACATTATTTATTCAAACTGGCTAGGATTATTTATAGCTCCTCTGTAAGGCAGCAGCCCTCGATTCCCGGGGAAGTGGAACATTGAGGCATTAAACAGCATTTTCAAAAGAAAAACATCCTTTCACAGACTCATGAGGTTGCTGTCCCGATGCGTCTTCCAAAAATAGGCCTCCCGGCCCCCCTGTGGATCTGCCAGGCTGGAAGTGAGAATGCTCTGAGTCACTTCGCTGCTCTTCCAAATGGTCAGCTCCGGCTCTGCGGCAGTCCTGCACGCCCAGGAGAGCCCCCACCTCCCTCCCTGGGCAGACTGGTTCTTCCCACCTGATTGAAACAATGGAGTCTAGAGAAATAACGAAGTGACTGATAAAGTTCCCCTCTCACGTAAGGAACCAAAGATCCTAGACGCTCCATAGCTCTGTTCTCCATAAGAACACCAAAACCCATTTTATTTTATTTATTATTTTTTCAAGCAGGTAGCAGTTTATAACCATCTTTATTCTGTGTGTTTTTTAAAAAAATCCTCACCTGAGGAAATGTTTACTGATTTTAGAGAGAGAGGAAGGGAGAGAAAAAGAGAGAGAAACATTGACGTGAGAACATTGATTGGTTGCCTCCCATACACTGCCCGGCTGGGGATCGAACCCACAGCCTAGGTATGTGCCCTGACTGGGAATTGAACCTACAAACTTTTGGTGCATGGGATGATGCTCCAACCAGCTGAGCCACTTGGCCAGGGCTCCCTGTGTTTTTAACACCTCTCCACATGCATCTCAAAATGGCTATCACATCCATCTCCTGAAATAACACTGTTCTCAATGTAGCGGGCAAGCAGCAAACCCATTTTTAAACACCACCTCGTTCATGCTTTAAGCCTTCTGGGAAGGAGCCCAGATGCAATGAGTGATTTGCCCAAAGTCTCCCAAATGTGTCTGATGCTCGGTCAGAATGCCATGAGTCCAAACAGGTACTCAGGCAAGAGCACAGCCAGCCTGGGGCTCGGCGGGTGGCCGCCGGGCAGTAGAAAGAGCGTGCAGGACTTCTGAGAGTGTGGGCCCTACAGCTAGGTGCGGCTCCAGGGGCCGGCCATCCTCAACCTCTCCCTACCCTCCTACCAATTTGCATATGACCTCAGGCAACACACATATGTTCTGTAAGCCCAAGGGTCCTCGTCATACTTGCATGGCATTCCTGTGTTATGGGAGACAGTCCAGGCACGCCGCCTGAGTCATGGGAAGCACATATCATAGTATTACGGCTAACGAAACTGAGGCACTGAGGAGCTGAGGGACTCGCCCAAGGTCACACAAGCCCAGGACCAGAAGCAGGACTCTCAATTCTCAGCCTGGGCTTTATTTTTTACTATTGATCGATTGATTAATGATTGGCCACCTGACCTTGGGACTGTGGAATCTACAGAATCCAGTTCAGGACAGCCATGCGGTCACTTGAGGGCTATGGTCAGATGTTCTCTTTATCAAGGCCCACGCTGTTTTATCAAATGGTGCAGCATTCTCTGCTGCAAGTGACATGGCCTTGCTCCAGAATCCCCGGGGTCTGTGTTGTGATTCTACCGTGGCTACCATACTCCACAAAGCATCATTCCCACCAGAGACAGCTGTCGTATCTAGGCCTCCTCAGTCACACGGCCCAAGAGACAGAGTGGCGTGTGTTGCCACCTGCACCAGCTGCAGAGCCCTGCTCTGCTTCAGGCTCCACCCAAGATCTTGCAGCCTTCCACGCCACCCAGTAGACGGGTCAGAGTGTGGAATCATCCCAAGTGTGGGATATGCCACTTCCAGAACCCCAAGAGGCCTTCCCGACATTGTACTGAGCCCTCCAATGCTAAGATTTGCTCATCCGCTTTAGTTAACATTATGCCACCGATGTACTCCAGTGGACTAATGTGGTATTCCGTGGAATATCCACACATTGCAGGTCTCTTTGCACTGGATTCTGACAGAGAGCAGGTCAGTTAACGTGAGCCTGTGGCCAGACCACAAATGTATGCTGTTGTCTGCCCCGTGTGGATAACAACCATTTCTGATCCTTCTCCCCAGTACTGTTGGGCAAGAACGCACGCAGCAGGGCAATGCCCCCACACCACACGCTGCAGGTCCGTCCAGCAAAGGTGCCACACTGGACACGGCGGGTGCACTTGGAGCTGCCACTTGGTTAGGTTTGTGGCTCTGCACTATCATCAGCCATGACCCACCGATGTTTGCAGAGGCCAGACTGGTGGATTATATTGGGCTGTCCCAGAGCCATCACTTCTGCATTCATTATGTTTTTGAAGTCAGCACCAATCTCTGGAATTTTCCATGGAAGGTAGCATTGTTTTTTACTTACCATCTCATCCTACATTGATACCTGTTACCCTGCAGGTTAGAGCACCAAGCTGAGGGTCTCCCGCCTACCAATTACCCATTTAGGAACCAGGGAAGTGACTGCAGGGACCCCCGGTATGGTGAGCCAGGATGCTGGATATCGACGTGGGCCCACACCCTGTGTCCAACATCCTCGAAAGGGCTGAGGATCCCTTTCTCCTTACCGCACAGTTACCTGAGTGAACGGCTGTAGGTCCCACGAGGGGAAGGCTGGCATAGTGGCTAATGTGCCTTTGCCACATTTTTCCCGTCACCTTCTCTAGTGGAAAAGTTGCCTAGCCGCTGTTTCTCATATTTCTCACCTATGAATGGAAGGAATGGAAATAATAATAGCTCATAGTGATGCACATTTCTCACCCTTTGATGTCTCTGTAGCTGAGATGTGCCTTACAGCTGGTGACGTCTCAAAAACAACACCAGCGATTGCGACACATGCGGTCACAGCTGCACATCTCCCTCACTCTGGTGGAGCCGTGGACCTTGTTGGCACTACCAATACTGAATTTCATGGCGATTTAAAACATCTTCAGAGAGATTACACTTTTTTTTGCATTGAAACCAGAAGTCATCATGGATAGAGAAAGGAGCAGTGGAGTGGAAATTTGACATTAGTGTACACAGCAGTTGGCGGTATCAGCTTAAGCTGGAGGTATGTTTCTGACCTTCTCTGATCCTGTGAGGCTTCAGGTTAGCGACGCCCCCAAGAGGAGGCACCTGTGTAAAGGGTGGAAACGAGGCAGGTGCCCTTATCATCCGGTGGCCCGTCGTGTGGTCAGGTGTGGTGAAAGGCCGATGTAGAGGCCCCGCAGATTCCAGCTCTTTCTTTGTTTTCCCAGCTCTGCTCTCATTTTACTTCCCTGCTCCTGACCCTGCGGACCAACGGTGGTGCTGGTAGAACCACCCGGCGTTTAGCTGCAGACCTGCGGGAGCAGTGACTATGCTGCGCTGATAGCTTTCTGCGGACTTCCGCACCAGCCCCCATCCGTGGTCACCCAAACGCTGTGACTGGTCCCTCTGCACTAGTGTTTCAAGTGCGTGAGGTGGTGCACCTCGGCTGGTTCCAGCTCTGCCCTCCGGCCTCTGCCTTCCTCGGCGTCTCCCAGGACCGAGCAAGGCCAGGTTCCGTGCCACTCGGCGGTTCTGCTTTCCCGAGCAAGCCCGGCTGGTTCTGGGCAGCACCCCAGCTCCGCAGGAGTGTTCACAGCCCCACGTTTTCTCGCAAAGTAGCAACCAAGCCCTTTGCAGGTCCTAAAAGTAATGCCTGCAAAGTACACTTTGAGACAAAACAGAAAAAGGGATAAAGAAGGTATAAACCATTTGTAATCTCCTCAAAATAACTTTTTAAACAGATATATTCAGTGTATTCTTCCAGGATTTTCTAGTTTTTAATAACCATTATAAGGACAATGGCATTGTTGAAAATAAATTTTAAGTAAGTTCTAATGTTGCTAAAAATAAATGCATATATGTGTGCATATGCGTGTATATATATACACACATTTATATACATACACAACACGTACCTATATATTTATGTATTTTTTCAAACAAAAGCTATTACCATCCTTTATGTGCTCTTTTGTGGCTCTGGGACTTCGTATTTTGTTCCTTGTACATAGGCTGGGCCCTCCCTGAAGATGACCAGGGTCCCCCCAGATTCCTAATGGGAGATGTCCCAGCCAGGGGCCTCTGTCAGGCCCTGTGTGTGGAAGGCACGGGGCCGAGGCCAGGAAGGAAAGGCCTCAGAAACACTGAGTGCCTATCCACTTAGGACCACATTGACCTCAGAGAGTAAGCTCCCTCAGCCCAGCTACAATGGAAGACGGGCCCAGCTGCCCAGGGGTCCAGCTGACGTGAGGCCTGGGCTCCTCGCTGGAGGGGCAGAAGTAGGTCGCATGAGCTGCTATGTCACAAGGTCACAGCTGAGCACCCGCTGTGAGCAGGAGTAACCACGCCCCTCATCCAAGGGCAAAGCCTGGGGCTGTGGGAAAAACAGGGGGCCCGCTTTGGCTTCCAGAGTAGGGACCCAGAGCCCTGCTTCCTACTGAGGCACCACAGAGAGGGGGTCCCCCAAAACAAGGGCCTCTGCGTGCTGGGTAGCCAAAAAAGGGGCAACTCCCTATTTTAGGGGCTCACATCTCTCTCTCTATATATATATACACACACACATATTGTATGTATACATAGCCATATATGGCTATTTCCCCTAGCCTTTGGTGACATACATAGTTCCATGATTCACCTAAATAATTATATAATTTTTAAAAAGCACCATTCCTTCAGGCTTATTTTTAGTAAATGATGGGTAAAGCAGTCACCTTACCCATTCCCTGACAGCCCCCCATGCCACTACCCAAGCCTAATATGACGTGAGGCTTGCGCTAGGGAAGTGTCAAGATTGTCTGTTGCAATTATTAATACAATTTTTAATATTTTCAGCATGGTATCTCCGAGCCTTAGTGTTCTTGAATAAAAAAAGTCAGCCTTGGATGATGTAATATTTAGGGCACTTCCAGCTTTCAAATTCCATAAGTTATATTCAGATTCTAGTTTTTTTAAAGATTTTATTTATTTATTTTTAGAGAGAGGAGAAGGGAAGGAGAGAGGGAGAGAAACATCAGTGTGTGGTTGCCTCTTGTGCACCCCCTACTGGGGGCCTGGCCTACAACCCAGGCATGTGCCCTGACTGGGAATCAAACCGGTGACCATTTGCTTTGCAGTCTGGTGCTCAATCCACTGAGCCACACCAGCCAGGGCTCAGATTCAACTTTTAAAAAAAATGTAAAAGCTGTTGCAGCCACCAATTAATTCACTTATACACAAAATGAGGAGACCCACACAAAATATGCCTTAGCAAGAGTTTGAAATCTTGCAGACAACAACCAAAAAATGTGCTTATACTCTATCATGTCCATTTAGTCAAACTGTCTGCGTACAAATGTCCTGCTTCTGCCCCATTTTGTTTCCAAACCAGCCGTCCTGGACGACAGCCCGCTGGTCGGACCTCAGAGGGTGCCTGGGCCTGGCCGCAGGGAGCCAGTCCGGCCACTGAGCTGTGACTTTGCCTGGAAACCCTGGCTGTCGCTTCCTCCCTGCTGGATTTCTCCAGGATTCCTCCTTATCCTCCCTGAAAAAATCCTACACTCCCACTATATACAATATTGCCTGTTTTCTGGTGCCCTGACACCCGGGGCTTTGCTGATTCTAGAAGGACCACCCCTCCCAGGGTTAGCCAGTTCCCAGAGAGAGAGAGCACCCCATCTGCGAGCCCACCTTCTATGCACCAGCCAACCATCAGTGCAGAGCCCACACCCCGGCCACCTCCTCTGTGGTCCTCACTCTCTGGGCCACCCTCCCTCTGCCCTAATCCCCCAGGGCAGGGACCAGACAAGCAGGGACAGCCCTCCTGCCTGCTGACCGCCTCCCGGGTCCTTCCACCCAAACCATGGCAAAGACTCACTCCATGTTTCCCCATCTCCCTCTGCCTCCCGACCAACCCTGGTGCTGCCTCGTGGGGCTCATCATGGCAAGTCCCCTCCTCCCAGGACCTGTGAGTGACAGGCTATCCTTTCAATGACAGTAGTCTCTTCATCTATTGGCCTTACTACGCCTAAATAATAACCAAACCTGTCTTAGAACACCCACAGTGCCTTCATTCCCCAAACGTTGCCCCCAGCTTTGGCCTAAGCCCTCCCCACCACTGGTCACAGCATGAGGGACTACCTTTGCCCCCACTTTCTTCCTGTTCCCTGACCGACCTACGTGAGGTGGACGCCACAGGCTGGCTCTGTCCCCACATCCCGAGAAGAGCTTTGGACAGTGACCTCTGCACTCGGCCCCCTGTTGGCTGGGTCTGCCAAAGCAGTGAACCAGGATGGGCTGCAGCGCCACCACTCCCGTCTTCAGTGGCTTTCCCCATCCACCGCGTCAGCCTCTTGCTGGAACCAGGGGCCACCGTTCTGCTTTTGCAGCAAGGCTGAAGCTCCTTTTCACGTCTTGGGTGGAAGATGGGCTCTGCATCACCCTTTGCTTGGACGACGAGGCAACCTCTGTCCCCGGCTGCTTCTGTTCGCAGGCCTGGACCCTCCACTGGAGCTGCACCGGCCCAGCCCTTCTGACAGGCCCATGTGGTGCTCCCCGACGGTCCCGCCATCTGCTTCGTGGCCTGGCAGAGCTCACGGGTGGGGTCGGTGGCTGCCCACGCCGCAAGCCCTTCAAGTAGCCAGGAGGACCGAAGACTCCACCTGTCAGGCCATCGATGAGCCAGCTCCCCCTACAGAAACGCAGAGCACCAGGCACAGATTCTAGGAACTTAGCCACCTGACCTTGGAGGATGTGCTCTGCATGTCAATGGCCAGAGGAAGTCACACCCTCCTGAGTTGCAAGCCAGTGTCCGTGCAGACTTGGGTAACGCCACTGCCTCTGCAGTAACTTTCTCCGCTTGCTGGGGGTCAAAGCGCCAGGCACCTAAAGTTCCACCTTAGTGTCTGCAGCCCTTTGCAGCCTGAGGCTTCCCTGTCTCGACTTGACCGCGGGGAACGGCGGGAAAACAGTTGCACAGCTGCACAAAGCGATGGTAGATTATTCTTCCAGAAGAGGTAAGTTCTCCAGATGAGCTGGCAGAAAACGAGGAAGAGACAGTTTTTCATTTTTAAATACCAGTTACTTCATAAAATGAAGGTGGTTTTCCTCATGTACACTCTAGCGTTTTCTCCAGATCAAAAGAGTAGCAAGTTCTTTATATAATAATGATTACTGTTCCTTTCTATTTGCGTAATGATTATAGTTGACAAAGTATTCTAAGTACATTCTTTTATTTAATTCTCACAAAACTAAGGCAAGATTCGTGCTTCATCCCGATTTCATGAAAGAGCAAGTTGAGGCTCAGAGAACGAGAGTGGTTACCATTCTCAGGTGAGCGTTCATTTTCAGATTCATTAAAGTTCCATCCCATTAAAAAGTGTTGAAATGAGTCCCGGCCAGGCGGCTCACTTGGTTGGAGCATCGTCCCGTACACCAAAAGGTTGCGGGTTCGATTCCCAGCCAGGGCCCATGCCTAGGTTGTGGGTTTGATTCCTGGTTGGGACGTGTATAAGAGGCAACCATTTGGTGTTTCTCTCTCTCTCAATCTCTCTTGACCTTTCTCTCTCTCTCTCTCTCTCCCTCTCTCAATTCAATGAACATGTCCTCAAGTGAAGATAAAAAAATAATAATTAAATAAAACATAAAATAAGGTGCAAAACTGCCATTTTAAAAGGAAAAACAGTGTTGAAATGAAAAACAAGCTCATTTATGGCTTTGTTACAAAGGTCCATGCTAGCTTCCTTTCTTCACTGCCCTGTGACTCTGGCAGGTTCTGTCCTCAAGACCATTGCCCCACCGCAGTGGACCACTCGCAACGTGGGTGCTGTGTTTGAGAAAGTGGGGAGCAGCCCACGAGGAGGGGGAGGACAAGGGGTGAGCAGAGAACCCCTGCCCCAGGGCCGGGTGGGGACGAGGCTCAGGCAGCCAGGGTGCGTCTACGAAGCGTCCGCTCACTGAAACACAGAACTTTGGGGAAAACCGTCTGGGAGATCCACAAAACAAATCCAGCTCAGCGACAAAGTCGGGTGAGAAAATAAGCCGAGTCCCACTCCGCATGGTTGTTTATTTAGAGTATTCCCTTGTTACTCGGGGTGAAGCCTGGACGCAGAGTGACTCAACAATGTGTTCACTTAGTCCCTTTGTTCGGTGCACACAGCGTCATGCTCAGGCTACACAGTGCATACCTCCCCCCTGCCCCCGCTTCGCCCAAGGTCACAGCGACTCCTGGGAGGGAAAATCCCGCCCGGGTTGAGGTGCCTCCCCAGTGCTGAAGGGATGGCCCATTAGGACAGGGACCAAGAAGGAAAGGGGTCCAGGCTGCGGCCATTTCCTGGGGACCCCTTGCTTTTTCTTCCCAGAACTGTTCCATGTTCAGTTTTGGGAAAGAGTTTGAGTTCCGGCTTCTTTTAGTGGGCGATCCATCCCATGGTGAGTCCATCCATAGGAAGGTGGGCATTTATATTTGTTCTGTTCACACCATGTGGCATGGCTATTTCCTCTGCCCCTGTGCCTGCATAGGACCCCGGGTGCAGAGAGGGATGGAGACCAGGCTGAAGGAGAGGGTAAAAATTCCCATTTCCCCTGGGAGAAGGGGGCTTTACAAGGCTGATTGCCTGTACCACGCGCAGCAGCAGGCAGCATTGTGGGGAGGGAGGGAACACAGCAGGTAGGGCTGGGTGAGCTTGCCTCCCCCACACCCTCCCCACCAGCCAAAGGAGAGCAGCTGAGCCTTGGGAAGTAGCAACGCCCTAAACAGAGATGGAATCTCACACATATGCTCTGCAGATTTTCAAAAGAAGAAACAATAAACTGCTTGTGATAACAAGGAGCCTCCCTCATATTGTTTTTCAACACCTGGTGGATTCAACTCCCGGTGCTTTCGGGCTGCTCAAGCGAACACATGAGCAGTAACGTGATGTTAATGTCTTAAGAGGCTATTGACCATCTTTGGCAGCAAAGCTGGGACAAGACTCTTCACTCACGTTGAGACCTTTAGCAATTCATGGTCCAACTTAAACGACAGCCATCATACTGGCGGTACCAGCTTGGGCTGTCACAGCACGGTGCCATGGGCTGGGTGGCTTCAACAACAGAGTTTGATTGTCTCACGATTCTGGAGGCCAGAAGTCCAAGATCAAAGGCCTGGTTCCTCCTGAGGCCTTTGTCCTTGGTGTGCCGCTGGCCATTATTTCTCCCTGTGTCTGTACATGGTTGTCCCTCTGTGTGTGTCTGAGTCCTAATCTGTTCTTGTAAGACCCGGGTCATGTTGGATTGAAGCCCACCCTAAGGACCCCATTTTAACTTAATCACCTCTTCAAAGACCTATCCCTGATACGGTCACATTCTGAAGTACTGGGGTAGGACTTCAGCGTAGGCGTTTTACGGGGGTTCACACGATCCAGGCCATTCCAACTGTGCGCACACAGGCCTACCCCAGTGCCGCTGTGTGTTTCCTCGGCGCTCTTCGGTGTCCTCTTTTCAACTGCAAGGCCTTCCAATGTATCCTTCACCATTTAGCTGCATTTCTTCTAATTTTAAAAAATATGTTTATAGATTTTAGGGACAGAGAGGAAGGGAGAGAGAAAGAGCCACACATGTGAAAGAGAAACATCAGTTGGTTGCTTCCCACCACCGAGATATGTGCCCTGCTTGGGAATCGAACCCCCAGCCTTTTGGTGGACGGGATGATGCTCTAAACGCTGACCCACACCGGCCAGGGCTAGCTGCATTTTTTAAATCTAAGGGATGTGTCACAATGTACTCTTGGGCTTTTGGGTTGGTTCCAATTCCTCAGATATAAATACGAAGTTTGTATTTCCTCAAACATAAGTACAAGACTTGTTTCTATGTTTGACTAGCTGCACTGGAGCTGCCTGGTGGGGACCGGCCACTCCCACACCCTCTGGTGGCTGACAGTCCTCGGGATGCCGTGCACCCAGCAGTCCGCACTGCAGTTCGCCTCCCGTTACATCTTGCCTCTCCGTCTGATCGGGCCCAGACCTCAGGGGCTGCTCCCGGGGGCCGCTCAGAGTCCTGCCTCCGACATCCAGAACCAGCCCTCCTGGAAGCATCTGAAGAGCTTTTGTGACAAAGGGGTGTGGAGGGGTGCAGAAACACAGTCTCCGTCCCCCAGGGCAGGCGAGCCACCCGGGGTCACCGGGACCCTGCTCTGCTCTGCCTGCTCCTGGGAGGGCAGGTGCTACGCCCAGGAGACATGTTCAAAACCACCGGGGAAAATGCATTTTCTCTTATGACGTAGGTGCCACTTGAAATACATGTTAACAGCACATTTACCATTTGATTTGAACACTGTACGTCATCAGTTTGCATCGGACCGTCTGGCCCAGGATTCTAGAATGCCATTCCGGCTGACTTTTTCTGAGACAGGAACTACGGAAGGTTGTCCTGGCATGTTTCCTGTCTGAAATAGCGCTGCTCGTGAGCGCTTACCGTCTATGCCACTGACGTGACCAGTCTAAAGATGGTAAGGATTCTCACATATAGGCCAGTTCTTCTGATAGCAGCTTTGGGCAGGGGTCAAGCATTCTGACTTGTATGGCTTTTCACTCCCCTCTCTCTCCACAATCCCAACTCTCCTCTCACCCCACCATTAGCTCTTCTTGATAAAGGAGATAGTCTCACGCATGCAGGGTGACGCTGTGGGCTTCTCCCTCCTCTGGTGGCCCGTCTTCCGGCCACTCTACTGCACCTCTCCTGCCTTGAGGCCTTTGCAGCCCAGCCTCTTCCTGCTTTCCTGGGTCTCTGGATGCAGAGGCTGGCAACCCAGTGCAGGACCTGGGCTCTCCCCACCCGTGCCGAGAGGCGGGGAAGCGTGTTTATCCCCAGACTCAGGGCTTCCCTTGCTCCGCCAGCCACTTCAGCTCGCACAGGATGGCACAGTCAAGCATCTTTCTGGCACGGCCCCAACACAGTCACCATAATTCCTCCAGCCCCCAATACGGATCAGCATAGCTTGATTAAACATATCCATTTAAAGTAAAAGCCTCATTAATATCCGGGGTTGTAAGCCCATTTCTTATGGTTAACTGCGTGCCTTATTATTTTATTTGATTTATTCTTCTGCCCAGTTCCCATCATAAGATCTCCTTTCCACTTAATTTAGCATCCCAGCTAACTGCGTCTGTCTCATCAGATGTACATAGACTTGAAGAGTGGCAAGTCTAGAGGGTCCCCCAGCCACACTCTTTCTACCCGGGACATTTTGACCCTGGGGAGAGGAAGAAAACGACACAGAACACAAATGAACACATAAAGCCTTGTTTTCTATATAGGCCTCGAGGGAAAATGTCCTAAATGCATCAAACTCAAGTTGAATGAATGTTCAGTTCAACCCTGGGCTCAGCCCTTTCCTGGGGACCTTCGATGACATGCTCACGGCAATGTTGGGACAATCTTCCCTCAAAGTGAGGGTGACAGTGATGGCGAGAGTGGTGTTGAGGGGGATGGTGATGGTGATGATGATCCTCGTATTCTAGTCCGATGCATACTGTTGAAATCACCTCTATAAGGTGACAAATGACATGTGTCCTCTTGGTCAGGGTGCAGTGCTCTTTCTACCTCCCCCTGGAGGCCAAGTGGTCTTGAACTTCTTTGGGAAACAGCCCTGACCTGGGCACTGTCTTGGGTGACCTTCTCTGCCTAATTCCAGATTTCAGTTTTCCAGATAAGAACAGAGCTCAAGAAAAATGTCACTTCTGCACCGCTTCCCTATTAGTTGCTAGAGCAGTGACTCTCCAAATTATGGGTTGGTGGGCACAGAGTGCTGTCTCCAACTAAACGTGAAGCCCCGACCCCCACCTTCCTGCTGGAAGGCTCTGATTCTCTTCCCCTGGGAGCGTCTCCCTTCCCCCCTATCTAAAAATGACAGCCTCGGGGGGGCCCCGTTGTAGGCATGACCTCCAGGTGGGCTGGTCGCACTGGGGAAGGCTCTGCAGGGGGTGAGGTGGCCAGGTGCCCATGTAGGAGTGGCCCGTCTTTGCCCTTACCCTTGCACTCTCTAAGACACATTGGGGGAAGTGCATAGGAAATCAATGTTCACGCACCTCAGCTGTTCTGATGCACATGTTGAGACAGGTGCCAAAAGCCCACATCCTCCAAGAAGGGTGGGGCACAAACTGAACCTCTTTCTCCCCACACCTCAATGCCGCACAGATCTAGGTAAACCAGGTGCCTCTCCTCTATGTTGTTGAGCTGTGGCAAGTCGATGTGGCACGGCCTGAGGACAGACTAGCAAATGGGGTGACTTGAAAGGAGCTGGGGTGGCAGGTGGGTTTCAGTGGGGGAGGGGAGCTGCTAAAAATGTACGGATTATCATTCTGGCAGCAGGATGTGTGGATGATTGAATGTTGCAAAATGAGTTGATTTGGGGTTACGGCAAGATGAATTCATACTAACTTACCTGCATTTAAAATACATTGTAAGTGGGAGGGACAGGGCGCAGTGGCAGAGGGCAGCCTGCAGCCCCCACCCCATGCAGAGGTGACAGTCCCTCCCTGAGGTGGCCAGGGCCCTGCTGATAAATACACACCATTGCAGACCTTACTTCCTCACATGGTTTTCTTGCTGTTCTGTCAAAATCGGAGTGCATGCATTGAATCCTCTCACAAGTGTGGGTTCCATCCATCATGGGTGATGTGGCAGGAAAAATGGTGAGACTCGTTCTGGAGAATTTCCAAAGGCTCCTTCTGGCCTGCAGTGGGGGAGGGGCTCAGAGCTGTGTCTGCATAGCCCTTTACAAAGGATTTAGGCTGATGGTCCCTGCTACTAAATGGAGAAGGGCATTGATGGAGATTTGGGGGGTGCTGGGGCCCCAAAGCTACCCTTGTTGCTGCACTACCTGAAGGTCTCCAAAGCCAGAGGGCGCTGTGAATTGTCTGCCATCTGACGCAAGTGGACGTTAAGTTTACTCTGCCCAAGAAACCACACTAAGCCGAGGGGGTGTGGGATTTTGCCCATGAGTAACTTGACCCTGATGGAGTGGCACAAAGCTTACGTTCCCATCCTATTGTCCTCTGCCCACAACCTCTCCATCCATGCCCTGGCACCTCCAGTGGCTCTCAGTATATCCACCTGTTCCGACACCTGCCTGCCGTCCCGAACAGGCCTCCTGGCCTGGCCTCCATCGCATAACCAGCAGGAGACCCCCATTAGTGACCCAGCCTTGGCCAGCGTCATTGTTGCTATGGCGACAGTCACCCGTGAACACATTAAGTGAAAAACAGCCACATCTTAGCAGGTGTATAGCCCTAGCCTGACATACCAGTACTGGTTTATGAAGTTTTCTAGTTTTCCCTAAGACTTTCAAAATTAGGAACCCATATGTAGCTGCTAAGAACACAATTTCCCTAGCAACCAGAGAATGCTGTTTCCTCTAGTTGGGGAGGCTAAAAATAACATTGCATGTGTACTGTAACCAACTAGAACCTTTAAGTTATCTTCTGTAACATCTGTCTAGTTATTGCAGATGCCTAACTCCTTAAATCTCATATAGAGGTAACTTTTTAAAAAAGATTTTTATTTATTTTTAGAGAGAGAGGGAGGGAGAGGGCATTGGAGAAAGAGAGGGAGAGAAACATCGATGTGTGGTTGCCTCTCATGTGCCCCAACTGGGTACCTGGCCTGCAACTCAGGCAGGTGCCCTGACTGGGAATCGAACCAGCAACGCTTTGCTTCACAGGTTGGCGCTCAATCCACTGAGCCACACCAGCCAGGGCTAGAGGTAACTTTCTAAGGCACAAATGTAATTTGCTTTCATAGAATCATTCAGACCTCCCCTTTGACTACTCGGGGGAATTCATAGCCAGCTTGGTCCTTATGCGCTGGGGCAGGACTCCCTTCCTACTCCTTTCCTACACAACACTGATACTCCAAACACAGGCAATTACCCAAGGTTCTCTGACCAAACCATGTGCCTGCCTGCCTCTCTCCCTCCCTCCCTTTCTTCCTTTTCATATACTCAACATACAATAAAGTAAAAAGATCTTAAGCAATCGGTTCAATTAGTTTTGACAATTGTATATGCAGGGCAAAACACAGAACATTTTCCTCCCTCTAGAAAGTTCTCTCATGCACCTTTGCAATCAATCTACCATCTCTCAGCCCATAATCTGACACATATTGATTAGTTTCGTCTGTTCTAAACTTCGTAAATGGAATCATAGAACGTCTTGTGCATTTCATTGTGTGAATACGCCACCATTTTTAAATCTACTTTTCTGTTGATAGACATTTGAACTGCGTTCAGTTTGAGTTATCGTGAATAAGGCTCTTAAATACGTCGGTGTGAGTCTTTTTGTGAACAATTGTTTTTTATGTCTCTTGGGCGAATACCTAGGAGTAGAAGTGCTTGGTCAGGGGGTGGCCACATGGCTAACTTGACTAGAAACTGTGAGACAGTTTTCCAAACGGGCTGTACCTTCTCGACATGACCATCATCGTGTACGAGAGCTCCACTTGCCCCACCTCCTCACTAGCATTTGGTGTCATCAGTGTTTTTTCCCTATTGTACTATTCTAGCGGGTATACGACAGTATTGCATCATGGGTTTAATTTGCATTTCTCTGACAACTAATGATAGGAGCATATTTTCATGTACTTAATGGTCATGGGCATATCATTCTTTTTTTTTAAGTTTTGGGTTTTTAAAAAAGATTTTATTTATTTATTTTTAGAAAGGGAAGGGAGGGAGAAAGAGAGAGAGAGAGAGAGAAACATCAATGTGCGGTTGCTGGGGGCCGTGGCCTGCAGCCCAGGCATGTGCCCTGACTGGGAATCGAACCTGCGATGCTTTGGTTCGCAGCCCACGCTCAGTCCACTGAGCTACGCCAGGCATATCATTCTTTAATGAAGTGCCTGTCAGTTTTTGCCCATTTGAAAATTGGGTTGTTGCCCTGGCCGGTGTGGCTCAGTTGGTGGGAGCATCATCTTATACACAGAAAGGTTGTGGATTCGATTCCCACTCAAAACATATGATGAGGTTGCAGGTTTGGTCCCAGGTAAGCATACGCACAAAAGGTAGCTGATCAATTATTCTCTCTCTCCCATCAACATTTCTTTTCTTCTCTCTCCAAGATCATACTCAGATCTCCAAGATCTGAGTATGTCCTTGAGTGAAGATCAAAATATGGAGTTATTTATCTTTTTACTAATAACATATTCTGAATACAACTATTTTATCAGATACACGTTCTTCAAATAGTTTCTTCCTACCTGTGGTTTGCCTGTTCACTTTCTTTTTTAAATTGTCATGAAGTCCAATTTATCAGTTATTTTTCTTTTATGGTTAGTTGCTTTTGTGCCTCATCTTGAAAATCTATATCTAACTGAGGGTTGAAAAGAATTTCTCTATTTTCTTCTAGAAGATTTATGATTCTGCTTTTTTTTATGTTGACTTGTGATTCATCTCAAATTATTTTTTATGTATAAAGCTGAGGCATTTCCAGCACCGATTGTTAAAAAGATTTTCCCCTCGCCAGTGAGTTATTTTGGTGCCCCCGCCGAAAGTCAGCCGGCTGTGAAGGCGTGGGTGTGCGTCTGTACTTTCTCTCCTATTCCGTCGGCCTCCGTATCTACCCTCACCAACACCGCCTCACCGGCTCCATTACTGTGCTTTTTCAACGTGGTTTTGGCACTCCTAAGTCCTCTGAATTTCCATAAGAACTTTAGAATTAGCTTTCCTCTCTCTTCCGAAAGAGTCTGCTGGAATTCTGGTTGGCATTTTATTGGAACTATAGCTTAATGAGGAGCACATGGACATCTTAACGCACTGAGCCTTCTAACCCGTGAATATGGTTTATCTCTCAACGTATTTGTACCTTCTTTAATTCCTCTCAGTAATGCTTACAGTTTTCAGGGTAAAAATCTTGCACATCTTTAATTAGATGTACTCCTAAATATTTAATTAAAAAATGCTATTATAAAGAGTACCATTTTATGTTTTTAATAGAAGAGAGTTATTTCTTACCCCACCTGTATACTTTTGTGTGTGCATTTGCTGACACAAGGAACGCCTTTCTCACTCCATTGAGCCACACCAGCCAGGGCTAGGGAATGCCTTTTTCTTTGTCTGCCTGCCTGCCCGCTACCCCCACTTCCAAGTGCCACCCTCTGCAGGAAACCCCTGTTTGTCTAGCCTGCGTGAGTTATCTCATCTCTGTATTGCAATGAACTTCTGCTTGGGTCCATGTCCATTCAAAGACCCTGCCCTATGTAACTATTTGTTTATTGTCTGTCTCTTAACTAGACCTTGAGTTCTTTGAGGGCAGGGTCTGTATCTTCAATTTCTGTTCACGATAACTCTTAAATGAAAGGGTCAGTGTGTAATCTACAAGCCAAATAGGGACATCTTGGAGTTGTAAGGAATCTCAGATGCCATCACGCCCAATTCTCTGAATGAAACTCCACTGTACATGTCCAGAAGGCCATGGACACGTTTTGCCCGTGGCTTGTCTGCCACTGCTTGTGTCCCTGAGCCTTGACCAGGATGAAGAGGCTTCCGGTGGAACTGAGAAACATTCCACCTTCCCTACTTGGGTTGTAAGGACTAGCGTCAAAGCTATTTGGCTGATATTTCCCTCCTTTGTTCCTTAGTTTGGGGCACAGTTAAAATACTTTCACTCCTTAGCTGTTAAACATGTCCAATTGCTGCCGTCTCAGGTTTTGGAATATGTTCCTAATTCACATGTAAGATTTACATGATTTTTGATATTCATACAAGCTCTAGGCAATGCATAATAACACATTGATACATTGTAGCTTCATGAAACTTTTTGTCCTGCCACTCATCAGGTGTCTACGTTTGTCTCCTCGTTCACAAGGAGACATGCACGGGCATGCTTATTGTGCAAATCTCACCTTTTCAGCAATTCGCGTTTTAATATCATATACCCTATGTGCTCAAATTTTCAACCTTCCCCAGCATAGTAACCAAGTGATGAGCAGAACTGGCCACCACGACCACGGGGTTCAACAGTGCACACTCAGACCAAGAGCCACGGCAGAGCCGAGCTCAGGGAGCAGTTTTCTTGGACACGCGTCTACGAGAAACAACATGGGGGTAGAGGTAATTCTAAAAGTTCCAGGCTGATGCACCATTCTGGACCTGCAGTGGCTTTTGCAGCCTGCCAGCAGCCCTGGGGACATAACGGGCTCCTTTTGTCCCCTTCCTCTCCTTTTCCAAGTTGTGAGCCACCTTCCCTCTGTCATTGTTTCTGCTGCTCCTGTCTCACACAGTCTTTTCTCCGGCCTGTCACATTCGGAAGCCCTGAGAGAGAATAGGATTGACTCAGTGAGACACCATCGTCCAACGTGGATTGAGTTGTCTTAGACACCTGACCTCCGGTTACAGGTGAGCCTATTAATTAACTGGCTTTGGGAACAGCACTGACCAGGGTCCAATTACTTGTGACCAGGTGCTGGGGTCACACGTACCAGATGTTAAGGCATAAAAGCTGGAGCTCCCTGACTCTCAGAAGGGGGCATAGTGATTAAACAGGCTAGTTCAGGCTTTTCCGGGGCAAAATTGGTCATAAGTTTTCCCCAATGGCAACCTCTCTCCATCGGTGCTTCTGCTAACAAACAGCCCCTCTCCTGACACACTAACATTCGTTTTTTAATCCACACCTGAGGACATGCTTGTTGATTTTAGAGAGAGGGGAAGGGAGGGAGAAAGGGAAGGAGAGAAACATCATCTGGTTGCCTTTTGTACACGCTCCAACCGGGGATCTAACCTACAACCCAGGCATGTGCCCTGACTGGGAATTGAACTAGTGACCCTTCTGTTTGCAGGCTGGCACTCAACCACTGAGCCACACTGGTCAGGGCTCACACACTAACAGTTAAACAGGGCAGCCCCTGCTAGAGAGGGTCATCTGAATCTAAGTAAGTTTCTGCTGTGGGGGCCTGTCCCCTGCCTTCAAGGACACAGTCCATCCCAGGATTCATTATTCCAGCAGAACTAAGACATTTATGCTGCTCTCCTCCCACTCTTTGTCACAATGGAGTACGAACATCGTAACAAAAGGGCCTGTCACCAGGATCAAGAGAAAAAGAGGCGGAGGCTTGCATTTGGGCCCACTCATTCTGGGCATGGGATTTCTGCTGGTCTGCGTTCTGCATACCCTTTCAAACATTCACAGAGCCGCGATTCTACAGATGATTACCTAGTGACGGTCCCAGTGAACATTTTGTACGGCCTCCATTTTCACACGGGTTCATTCTTAGGAGACCACACAGTGTAGCTATCCGTGTGCCCGTGGCGCAGACGTGCAAACCGAACCGACGAAGAGAATGATTGAGTGACTTGTCCGAGGTGTCCCAGCTGGTACGTGAAACCAAAATGTGAACCACCAGGCCATGGGGGTCCCAGGGTAGAGCAGTGCCAATCATGGCCTCCTCAAGGTATTTCTAACAGTGGGGGGTTTTTATTTGTGTGTTTTTTTTTTGGTGGGGCTTTCTTTTTTAGTGAGTTGGCAAGGCTGAGGAATGATCTTGAACAAGTGTGCAATGAGAGATGCAGTGTGTATGTGGATGTGACCTTGGAGGGTAAGATGGGAAGCAATCACATCTTTGGCATCTCATTGAAATAGGTCATGTGCTCGCCCTGACTGGTGTGGCTCAGCTGGTTGGGCGTCATCCCACAAAGCAAAGGGTCGCCGGTTCAATTCCTGGTCAGGACACCTGCCTGGGTATCGGGTTCAGTCTCCGGTTGGGGCACCTACAGGAGGCAACCGATGGATGTTTCTCTCTCACATCAATGTTTCTCTCCCTCGCTTTCTCCCTCCTTCCCCTGCTCTCTAAAATATAAATAAAATCTTTAAAATAAATTAATAAATAGATCTTTGTAAAGCATATGATTGTTTAACCACTATGCTACACACCTGAAACTAATCTAAAATAATGTAGACTGTCGACTGAAGCTGAAAAGTAAAATTTAATAAATAAGTAAATAAATAAATAGATCATGTTTCCCACAAAGGGATGTGGCATAGTCACAAAAGCAGATGCCATTTTCCACGAACTGAAGCTAGCTTTGGGCCCCTGGGAGTCCTTCAGAAATATGCACCAGCTTTCTCTGTCTCATGAATGAGACTCTGTGCGCAGGACAATTAACTCAGCCCTGGTCTCCACCTGCGGTCGTGAGGAACTGCAGCTTCCTGGGGTCTGAAGCGGGATGTTTCCGTGAGGGGAGAAAACTTGTGACATTTGCCAAGTTTGTTCCTGGCACAGTTTCCCCCTTTTTTGTGTGTGTATTGAAAACCCTTGGGCCAAAATATTTTATGGCTATCTTAGCCCAGATCTTTCTCATTTCCTTTGGATGGCTTGTGCTTCATAGGAAAAAAAAATCACAGGCAATTGTAATTAGAGTGCAGCTTCATCTGCATTGCAAATGAGCCCCAACCACTTGGTTCTCATAATACTCGGGGATGGATAAATCATGCTGTCCAAGTTATAAATGGCTGTGATGCTGAGTCCCAGGAGAGAGGGTGACTTGACTATGGGACTCCAGTGCCCTGAGCTGTTCTTGGGGGCTGAGGCGTAGTTTCATGGGCTCATTACACACCTGGAATGATCATCTTTGGAAAATTCCGAAATGGTCCCAAAAGGTTCACCACTGAGCCGAAGGAGCTGCGTCACGTAATCCTACCCCTCACCCAAGAGCGGCCCACCTTTCCCTTAGGAAAAGCTCTTAGAAAAATATATTCTTCACTTGTACGACAGGCAACACACCAGAAACACCACCACTTGTAATTTATTATTAATTGGTAATTATTGCTTTGGTTGTCACCTCAGAGACCTGCCAGGCAGGAGAGGGGGAGCATGAGCACTCTCCTCTGAGTCACCGCAGGGTTTCTGTCAAAACCAAAGCCAAACACCCGCTTCTGGCAGTAAGGCAGTGTGGGCGCCCGGCCGAATGCTTCTGAGACACGTGACTTCATTGCGGAACAACTGTTTCCTTTGCAATGCCTTCTTGGATGGCACCGAAGTAACAACCCCACAGAGTCGCAAAACAAAGCAAAACCTTGGACCTGAGGAGTTAAGCAAGCACAAAGCTAGCTTTCCTTTTGAAGGTTTCTGCTGAAACCGAAGCACTTGAGCTTCTAAGGTGATGAGTACATAGGTGTGAGAGGCTGAGTCAAAATCCCAGGGGCCACCTCTACTTAAGGAATTTGATGCAAACTACCTGCATTAGAAGGGGACCCCAATGGGTGTGAGAGTGAACTTGAAATGAACCCTAATGTGCAGAAGGTAAAGCAAGGAAACTTACCTGTCTAGGCTTGGTGCTGGGGAAGAGAAAAAACATTGCCTTGAGAATGCTTAATGGTATGGCCACAGGTTGGTAGTACCTTCCGGCTACTGAGAGCAAGGCAAATGTAAACACTCTCTGAATGAACTCACATTGGCCCAGGACTCAAAGAATCTCTAGACCTAATGGCCCAAGGAAATAAGCTCTTAGTAGCACAAGTCACAAAACCCACAGGGAAGCAGGAACCATGTGTGAGAACCAGCAGAATCGACAGACAGAAGAAACAAATCCTCGAAAACACCTGAAAACATGTGCTAGGAACAACAGATCCCATTCAATGACTATGAAGATTTTTTTTAAAGGACAATTAAAATTAAACAGCAATAAATAAAACGAAAACTCAGTGGATGGATGAACCAGCAGATCAGATATGGCTAAAAATAAATTTAGTATAGTTGGAGACAGGTCAAAAATACTTTGAGAATGCAGCTTGGAGAGACAAAGAGGAACAATGTGAAAGAGGAGACAGGCTACAATGACAGAGTATGACACGTCTTCACAAAGTGCCACCATGAGACACAGAGGAGAAGCCATGTTTTAGAAGATGATGGATGAAAAATTTTCCACAACTGTGGAGGGACACCAGTTTCAGATCCAAGGAACCTGGTGAGTTCCACAATGACAGCAGATGGAAGACCTGTTAAAAAAGAAAAAAAAAATAGTAAGCAAAGAAATGGATGAATATGTAGGTAAATCTAACATACATTTGCAAAATTGTACAAATAGTATTTGATTTATAGCTCAGAATAGTGCAATGTTAAAGTTCTGCACAACGTAAAATGTAAGTTGGAAGGGTATTGGTTAATACTAAAGTTTTTGGAAGTCTTGTATTGTGCAAGAGGAGGTTAATGGTACTGTTTAATTTTAGTCTTTATAAGCCACTTACATGTATTTGAAGATCTAGGGCAGCTGTCACAAGACTAGAAACCTTTCTAAAAAGTAGAAACGGTAAATGGCTATTTATTGCAGCACTGTGTATAACAGCAAAAGACTAAAAACAACTGTATGCTAATCAGTGCGTGACAGGTTGAATCAGCTATGATACATCTTTGCAGTGAAGCTCTATAAAAAAAAGAAAGAAAATATAATTCTGGAAACCAAGTGGACAGAAAGAAATGAAATGAGGGGGTAGGAAACCATTAATCAGTCCAAAAGAAGGCCGAACAGGAGGAGGAAAATACAAGCATACTATGAAAGTATAGTCATGAATCCAAAGCCGGCGTAGCAGTAACTATAACTGTAACTATAATAACAGTTTGGAGGAGAGAGTGGGAGGCTGAGCTGATAGGATCCATGTATGTGCTGATTACAAGAGGTTTACATAAGACATGATTCTTAAACGGTTGAAAACTAATGATTGGAAAAATACGTACCAGGTGAATATCAACCCCCCCAAAGTTGATAAATAAGCTCTAAAGAAAATAAGTTGCTATGGATTTCCTAGAGATAAAGATAATGGTGGAAGTCCTTTTTACATTTTTTTGTTTAGATTTTATTTATTTTTAGAGAGAGGGGGAGGGAGGGAGAAAGAGAGGGAGAGAAACATCAGTGTGTGGTTGCCTCTCACCTGCCCCCTACTGGGGACCTGGGCTGCAACCCAGGCACGTGCCCTGACTGGGAATCAAACTGACGACCCTTTGGTTCAAAGGCTGGCACTCAATCTGCTGAGCCCCACCAGCCAGGGCAAATGATGGAAGTCTTAATGGATAAGAATGAACTCGTAAGAAATTATTGTAGCACTTAACTTCAAAGTAGGAAAATCAAAAATGGGCTTATCTGAAAGAAGAAATACAAACATTCATCTTACAGTGGAGGATTCAAATGTTCTCTTTGTAAGTAACTGCAGTTGACAAAATAGAATGGGTAAATCAAGCAACTCAAATATTAATAAGTACATAGATGATGTCTACAGTTTAAAATGAGAGAGAACACATCCTTTTCTAGCACATGATGAAGTCTGCGCATCTTCTGGGGTACAAAGCCACCTGCGTTAAACTCACTGGGATGCCATTGTATTGGAAACGACCAAAACAGCAGCAAGAAAAACATGGAGAAAATCACACATTTCAACATTAAAAATACACTTTGAAACTGCTCATTGGTCCCAGAAGAATTATAATGAGGATGGGAAAATATGTAGACTTAAAAGGAATAACAGTGTTGCGTACCAAACTTGCAGGCGGCCGAAACAGCGATCTATTAGCTTAGGCATTCACCTTGGAAAAAATGAACGTCTGTGAAGGAAGGAGGTATGCATCCAATTTAACTTGAAGAACACAGTGGAATCAATCCAGAGACAGTCGAAGGAATGACAGAGCAGATGGTAACAGTAAAGTTACTCACTCGCCTGGCACTCACCTCCTGCTGTATGGCCTGGTCCCTAACAGTCCCGGGGACCACTATTGGTGTGTGGCCCTGGGCGTTGGGGACGCTTGTGCTAGAATGAGCAGTAGGCAAGAAAAAGAAAACATATAAATACATGAATGGAGAAGTAAAACTGTCATTATTTGCTGATGACGTGATTGTATAAATAGAAAATTTCAAAGAAGCCACTGGTAAGTTATTTTAATTACTAAGAGAATGTAATAAGATTGCTGTATAAAAATCAATACACAAAATTCCTCAGTGGAAGGGGATTTTACAAAACATAACGAAAACATGCACTTACTTTTTGATAATGCGATTCTGTTTCTATGGATATATCTCAAAGATAACATAATGAAAAGAAGTATGGGCAAGAGTATTCATTGAGGCACCCTTCGTAGTAGCAAAAGGATGGAAACAGCCCAGTTGTCCGTGAGCAAGAAGCTCATGGGGGGTTGAATGAACTGGCTGCGTAGGATATTCTGCACATTTGACTACCCTGCAGTTAAAAAAGGAATGAGCGTTGCCTCCATATCCTGCTATGGAATGTGTCTCCATACTCTGCTGAAAGCAAGGCAGACTAAATTGTGTATATTATGTTAACATCGGGTAGATATGAGTATATGGATATGTCAGTTTATATAAAAAATAGAACAAGAAAGGATAACTTAAAAATCTAAAGTAGAATGGTTATCTCTAAGGGGAAGAATGGAAGAGGATAAAAACTCAACCTCTCAGAATACAAGTGGTTTTGTAGAGTTACATTTAAAAATATGTAGATGTTTTCCATAGTTATGAAGCAAACTTACATATTAATCCCTAAACATCAAAAGCAAAATAAAAACCAAATAACTGTATATTGAGTTGCTGGCACCACCCCATAGAGAAAATTATTCTAATTAACTTTAAAACATAGTAGTTTGATGATGCATTTCTAGGGAAATATATTCTAAGAACTGTAAAATGTGCAATCACATTGTTAGTAATAATATTTCTATGGGTATCCTGGATCTCATATGGCTGCGAGAGGGTGTGGTGAAGCAGATAAAAAATTATGTCAATGTAGTGAGAAACTAAGATTTCAGTGTCAAATATAAACTCACAGAAGTTTATATACTCATGATTTTAATAGTTCATGTTTTTAAATGCATATTTCTTAGCTCTGTCTCCTGAAGAGCCTTGAACCAATGACAAGCCCAGTAGTACCAGATTAGGGGCCTTGAACGCCATTTCCCATTACCGGGAACCGGGGCTTCTTGGAGAAGGCACTGAATCCAGGAAGTATCCAAGATGCAACCACGCCAGATGGCAAGAAAGCCGCCAGACGGCTGCGTTGTATGAAGTGGACTCAGAAGTCTGTCAATGAGACAGACACCCGGGGGCCAA
>PVIA01006340.1:0-99078 GCA_004024845.1 Tonatia bakeri | reverse complement strand
TTGAAAGGATACATTTCCATGTGAGGTAATGGCAAAAATCCAACAGTGCAAAGATTTTAAAAAACAAAATTAATTTGGCATATATGATTATTACTAATGGAAACTTTAACTTTATAGAAGGTGGTTGTCAAATCAAAGACAGAAAGGTTTAAACAAAGTTGACTTATTAAAATTGAAAGTACAATTGATTAAATTCTTTAACTAAATATTAAGAAATGCCCCCAATCAATTCAATATATAATTATCAAAAGTCTCTCAGATAGTAAATAAAAGTTAAATGTGCATAATTTAGGATAAATGAAACTTTTCTAAGAAAAATATCAAGAGCAAATACTTAAAATATTGATATTTAAAACAATATAAGTTACATATTTTCTCTCAATAAATACAATAAAATTTTAAAAATAAATTATGATGTAATAAGCTATAGAAACAAGTATTATTTGATTAATCTGATTGAGTTAAAATGGGTGAATGCAATGATTGACACTGCAAATTGTAAAACATATGACCTATTTGATATCAATGAATCAATCAACCTCATTATTTGAATCAAATTGTGCAATTAATAAATTACTTTAATTTTAAAATTATCAAATGATTTTGTAATGCTTCTAAATAATTTACATGCATTCCTAAACTCTTGTTTTGTATATGAAGAAACCAAAACACAAGAACTTCAATTCTATGTATTTAAACAATGAAACATTTAGAGAGTAAAATATAGATTCTACTGGCTTAGAGAAAAAGTATATAATTTTATATGTAAAAGAAATCTGTGGTGGGATCCTCTGCCAAGCTATTCTAGAACCATTGTTCACAAACTTCTTTTCTTTATTTCTTTGATTTTTTTCACTTGATTAATTTTACAGTTTCTCACTTGCTTATTCCTGAAATACTAAATGAAACAATGATCTTACTTACCCTGAAATACAAACACTGTTAACAATAGCATTAATGTTTCTTTCTCAATGCACAAACCTTGGATCTGGCAAGATAATTTTCTAAATGTAAGAATAGTGAATGCTTTTTTTGAAAAGTCAAAATACATTAGCATTTGTTTTCATTTTGTACCTGTGTTCCTCTCTCTGTCACTCTATGCCTTCATCTTCTTAAAGCAGCCCCTTTAGTGTGTCTTGCAATGCTGGTTTGGTGGAGGTGTATTCTTTTAACCTTCTTTTTTTCTGGAAACTCTTTCTTTCACCTTCCATTTTAAATGACAGCCTTACTAGTTAGAGTATTCTTGATTGCAGGTGTTTGCTTTTCATTACTTGGAATATTTCCTTCCATTCCCCTATGTTTCTGTTGGGAAATCAGCCACTAGTCTATCAGAGCTCCCTTGTGTGTTGCTTGCTGCTTTTAAGATTCTTTCTTTGTCTTTAAAACTTGGCATTTTAATTATAAGATGTCTTGCAGTAGGCCTCTTTGGGTTCATCTTGATTGGGACCCTTTATGTTTCCTGAATTTGTGTGTGTGTGTGTGTGTGTGTGTGTGTGTGTGTGTTTTGCCCTCTCCAGGTTAGGGAAGTTTTATATCATTATTTTTTCTATCCCTTGCTCCTTTTCTTCTCCTTCTTGTATTCCTATAATTCAAATGTTGTTGTGTTTCAGCTGTCCTAAAGTTACCTTGAGCTATCCTCATACTTTGGAAGTCTTTTTCATGCTGCTGCTCTAACTGGGTATTTCTTTGTAACTTGTCTTCCAGCTCACTGATTTGTCCTCTGCTTCATCCAGCCTGCTTATAATTCCTTCTAGTATTTTTTTTTTTACTTCAGATATTGTATTCTTCATTTCTTTATGGTTCTTGTTTATACTTTCTATTTCCTTTATCATGATATTGTACAACATAGGCAGAAAAATTTCAAATATCTTATGCAGCGATATTTTCACTGATACGTCCCTAGGGCAAGGGAAATAAAGGAAAGAATAAACAAACGGGACTACATCAGATGAAAAATCTTCTGCATGGCTAAAGAAAATAGCAACACCAACTGTATGGGAAATATATTTGCCAGTGATACTTCGATCAAGAGTTTGATCTCCAAAAATATAAAGAACTCACACAAGACCACACCAGGAAGACAGGCAATCCAATCAAAACATGGGCAAAGGATTTGAACAGATACTTCTACAAGAACATACAGAGGGCCCAAATTCACATGAAAAAATGCTCAACATCAATAGCCATTAGAGAGATGCAAATTAAAATCACAGTGAGATATCACTTCACACAGGTCAGAATAGTTATCATTAATAAATCAACAAACAACAAATGTTGGTGAGGTTGTAGAGGAAAGGGAACCCTAGTACACTGTTGGTGGGAATACAGACTGGTGCAGTCTCTGTGGAAAACAGTATGGAATTCCCTCAAATAACTAAAGATGGAACTGCTTTTCAATCCAGCAGTCTTACTGTTAGGAATATACCCTAAAATCCTGAAACACTATGCACCCCAATGTTCATAGCAGTACTATTTACAATAGCCAAGTGCTGAAAACAACCTAAGTGCCCATCAGTAAATTATTGGATCAAGTAACTGTGGTACATTTGCACAATGGAATTCTATGCAGCAGAAAGAAAGAAGGAGCTCCTACCCTTTGCAACAGCATGGATGGAACTGGGGAGCATTATGCTATGTGAAATAAGCCACACAGTGAAAGACAAATACCATATGATCTCACCTATAAGTGGAACTTAATCAACAACAGAAACAAATGAGCAAAATATAACTAAAGACATTGTAATAAAGTGAAAAGTGACAGTGACAAGATGGGTTGGGGGAAGAGGGTAACAGGAATGAAGGGGAAGGAACAAGAAAAGAAACATGATTAGAAGACTGAGGGGCATGGACAATGGTGAGGGATTGACTGTGAGAGTGGTGGGGTAGGAGTTAGCAATGGGGAAAAGGAGGGAAAACTGTAACTGCACAATAATAAAAAAAAGTTGGAATACAGGAATAAAAATTCTGGAAGTAACTAGTGGGGAACAAAGGTAACAGATGTGCCTAAAACCCTTCCAACATTATAATTTTAGAATGGGCATGTAACTCAACCTGAGTCAGTACAAATAAAGAGTTGTTTGCTAGTCTCTCCAGGAAAAAATAAGGTATGAGAATGTAAATAAATCTTAGTGATTGTTGCAAGAGTTACTATGAGTGCAAAGATAAGAAACAGAGATCCAAGATGCAGAGAGAGTAAGTCCTAATGGCACATCTAGTTTCTAAGATTACAGGTATAGTTTTACATAAATTGATTTATACAGCCAGTTAAAGCTGGGATTCTGTCACTTCCAACATAAATCTTAATTTATGCAATTGTGTACAAGAGAATATGACTGGATTACATTTCAATAACGTATAAATTAAAAATCAAGCTGAAAATCACAGACTTGAAATCCAGTTTGCTGCCTGTTTTTTGTCTTCATAACATAATTTAAAATATAGAATTAATCATTTCTAAAGTAGCTAAATGAGTTCAAATAGTATTAAAATTAATGATAATTAAAACAACTATGCAGTAACAAATATTTCTGGGTTTCCTTCTTTTTCTTTACCAAACTCAGCACTTTATAACTAAGACAATTTTTTCATCCTCATTCACAGATATATTTGTTGATAAGATAGATGGGGGGTGTCAATGTGAAAGAGTGAAAAGAGAGACATCAATTAGTGGCCTCTTAAACATACAGAGAACGGGCATCAAATTCAAAACCTAAACCTGTGCCCTGACTGGTAATCGAATTCACAACCTTTCAGTGTATGGGATTATGCTCAACCAACTAAGCCGCTAGGCAGGGTTTATAATTTTTTGGAAAGAGAATTTTATAGTCTTGACCACAAACATATGTTTTGGTTAAATATGAAAAACTGCCACTTGCAGATAAGCTTGATAAATTAGTGTAGTGCTTTAAGCCTTTTACTCCCTATACTACATTATATAAGTTGATCAGCTCAAATTCTGTTTTCTAAACAAAATCCTAACTAATGTATTCACTAATTGTAGAATTCTATTATTTAATTACTGTTCATTTGAACATATGTAATGGAAACTACAATTGACCACTATTGCTCTGAACTATAGTTTAGCTTTAAAGTTTTTGCCTTGGAGTGTTCTATAAATCAGGGTATTGTCACCAAAATTGAGAATTATTGAGCAATATTTTTGAAAGTTTTCATTTTAAAATATTGTACATAAATTTATTTCCTTTTTGTATATTTATACAATGGTAAAATTGAATCAATAATGAAAATTAATGTCATGCTGTCTAATCTTTCATGATCTGTAATTTAGAAGTGTTAGAAATTTACCTTGAGAAAGTGACAGTAATAAAGAAAAATCTTTAGTTTAAATGAATGAAAACAACTAAACACATTTAATTTCCTTTTTAACTATGTTTATGTTCTTAATAGAACAGACATTGGAATATTATTGTTAGGAGAAAAAAATAAAGACCCCCATCTGTTCCTTCTCACAGCAAAGATCATGATTCCGCCCATGGTTAAAGGGATTCTGATACAAAATGGAATGCATATTACATTCAATAATTCATATTATTTCAATTCACATATCTTATTTAAAATTATACAGATGAACTGGAACATCAAGCTTTTCAATTTATTAACAACAAAACAAGGGAATTGGATATTTTAATGATATCTAAGAATATACAATAGGAAAAAAGCCTATGAGTATTAAAAATATGACCCTTTATATTTAATTTACCAACTGTCTCTCACAATGTAGATAAAATAACTTTTGCTGTTATGCTCAGTTTTTGAAATAAGGAAGTTAAATTCTTCATATTATTCTTTCTTATTTGCATGAGCCTATCTACTTTGCTTGCTTTCACTTTATCACTATTTTTTACTATTTTATTTAAACTCTAGAGATCATCAATTTTCAACTGTTGTCCTGCAGCACACTGGTGTGCCACAAGAATTTTTAAAACATGCAATACCTGAAACTATACATTCAGGGATCATTTATAGTTTGTTACTAGACAGTTTATCTGAATATGTAGAACACTTGATTTCATCCCAAAGAAGCAAAATATACATTCTTTTTAAATATATTTTATTGATTATGCTATTACAGTTGTTCCATTTCCCCCCTTTATTCCCCTCTGCCCTGCACATTACTCCCCCCCACATTCTCCCTCTTTAGTTCACGTCCATGGGTCACACATATAAGTTCTTTAGTGTCTACATTTCCTGTACTGTTATTAACCTCCCGCTGTCTATTTTCTACCCATCATTTATGCTACTTATTCTCTGTACCTTTCCCCCCTTTCTTCCCTTCCCACACCCCCCTCTGATAACCCTCCATGTGATCTCTATTTCTGTGATTCTGTTCCTGTTCTAGTTGTTGGCTAATTTTTTGAATTTATTTTTTTAGGTTCAGTTAATAGCTGTGAGTTTGTTGTCATTTTAATGTTCATATTTTTTCTTCTGAATCTTAGATAAGTCCACTTAACATTTCATATAATAAGGGTTTGGTGATAATGAATTTCTTTAACTTGACTTTATCTGGGAAACACTTTATCTGCCTGTCTATTCTAAATGATAGCTTGGCTGGATAGAGTAATCTTGGATGTAGGTCCTTGCCTTCATGACTTTGAATACTTCTTTCTAGCCCCTTCTTGCCTGCAAGGCTTGCTTGCTTTATTTATTTATTTATTTATTTATTTATTTATTTATTTATTTATTTTTAAGAAATCATCTGGTAATCTAATGGGAACTCCTTTGTAAGTAACTGTCTCTTTTTCTCTTGCTGCTTTGAAGATTCTTTCCTCTTTAATTTTGGGTAATGTAATTATGATGTGCTTTGGTGTGTACTTCCTTGGGTCCAACTTCTTTGAGACTCTCTGAGTTTCCTGGACTTCCTGAAAGTCTATTTCATTTGCCAGATTGGGGGAGTTCTCCCTCATTATTTTTTCAAATAAGTTTTCATTTTCTTGTTCTTCCTTTCACCTTCAGGCACCCCTATGATTAGGATGTTAGAACATTTAAAGTTGTCTTGGAGGTTCCTAAGACTCTCCTCATTTTTTTTTTTTTTTTAATTCTTGTTCCTACATTCTGTTCTGGTTGAATGTTACTTCTTCCATCTGCTCTAAACCATTTATTTGAGTCCTGGTTTCCTTCCCATCACTGTTGGTTCTCTGTTCATTTTCCTTTATTTCACTTTTCATAGCCTTAATTTTTTTTCTCTAATTTGCAACCATATTCAACCAATTCTGTGAACATCCTGACTACCAGTGTTTTGAAATGTGCATCTGATAAGTTAGCTATCTCTTCATCTATTAGTTATATTTTTTTCTGGAGCTTTGACCTGTTCTTTCATTTGGGCCATTTTTTTTTGTCTCTCTGTGCCTTTTGCCTTTTGTATAGACAAAAACACTATTCATGAGATTTTCTGTGTGTTCACAATTTTCAGAAGTTACACCTTATAAGGAATACCATCAGCTTGATAACAATTTTTGTTAGTTCTATTAATATGAGGTGTGAAGATGATAATACTAACACAGCAAACCATTAAATAAATATATTGATTGTACAGTAGCTTTCAATTATTGAGAAGGTAATAAATATATTTTTAAAAATATTTAAGAAGCAAAATATTATTCCAAATGCAATGTAAGGACTCAGCATAACACTAATTAAAAAATCCATCCATAATTAAAAAGAACTGAAGTAGATATTTGTATAAACATAACACTGAAAATAAAATGTTAATAAAGATTAATAATAGCAAACATTTCTTTTTAGTGGACTAGATGTTATATTTTTCACTATTTGTAGTTTTCCTTACTAATAACCAACTGCAAATTTCACCTTAAGTGTGGCCTAGTCATTGTTTATTTAATATTTGTAAAGTTGGCTTACTTCTCAAACTTCAAATGAGTAACTTTTCAAATTTTATTCCAAATATTTTTAAGCTCCAGGTGGCTAGAGGACATATTTTTTAAATGCTACGTTCTAAATTGCAATTAATTTTTTTACCCCTCTGAGCACATTTAAGTCTGAATTTGTTACTTTAATTAAACTGGATAATTTAAATATTAAATAATACTATGTAACCTCAACTAATTGAGAAATGAGTGGGCTGATTACTGAATGGGAAGATAGACTTAAAAGAGTAGTTATATGTTAAAGTCATATTTATTCTTCACTATCTTTAAAGTTCATATTCTTTATGAATCTGAACTAAATGAGAAATTCTTACTTTTTGGAAATGGGTGTATACATAAGTGTGTGTTAAAGAAAATTAAAATATTCCATCAGGTTTTCTGCTTGATATGCTTATCCCCAGTAAAATGTTCTCTGATATATTCTGCCCTTCTTAATGAAAATGTATAAGTTTCAGTCTTGATAAGCATCATTGATTAAAATATGGTTTTAATAGTAAAGTTGAATTTAATTTAGTTAGGACTTAAGCATTTGAGAAATCTTAACTGAATTAATGAATATATAAAGAAAGAAAAATATCGGGAAAACATCCCTATTGCTTTTATTCTTAATTTCAATGGCAACAGAAGTTTGCTTAAATATGAGTGAGTCTGGTTAAGAAATTTTTGTCTAAAGTGTTCATATATGTGTATGTGTATATACATACATACATATATACATACATATATGTATGCGCGCACACACACATGAACACTTTAGACAACAGATATATGTTCTATGTGTATGTGTGTGTGTGTATGTATATATTCAGAAAATGTCCAACCATTGTTAATATAGAGAGAACAATTTGCACGACATCAATGTAACCTGCAAGCCAATGAGATTGGAGTGGAATGCCCATGCTTAAACAATGATGACTTCACTGTACTAGTCACTGTGGGCAGTAGATGCTGTTGAGTGAGCATGTGTACTGTGTCACTGTCATTCAAAATGACTGAGCAGTAAAGCAATGAATTTGCATCAAATTTTGCATTAAGCTTGAACATCCCTCCACAGAAACTTTCCAATTATTTCAGAAGGCTGTAGCTATGGGCAACTACTGATCATCATCTTCATCATAACAATGCACCTATTCATCCATCATTTGTCATGCAGAGATTTTGTTGAAACATCAAATCACCCAGGTGACTCAACCCACCTACAGCCCAGATTTGGCACCCTGCAACTTCTGTCTTTTCCCAAAACTAAAATCACCTTTGAAAGGGAAGAGATTTCAGACAGTCAATGAAATTCAGGAAAATATGACAGGGCAGCTGATGGTGACCGGAGAACTGTGTGAGGTCCCAAGGTGCCTACTTTGAAGGGGAATCAGGAGTCATTGTCCTATGCACAATGTTTCTTGTATCTTGTACTTTCTTCAGTTAATGTCTCTATTTTTCATATCATATGGATGGATAACTTCTGGGGAGAGAGAGAGAGCAAGAAACTATTATACTTTAAGTAAGAACATTAAATAATACAGTATTTACCTTATAATTTTTAATAAACAAAACATTGCATGTTAATTATTTACAATTTCAATACTAGCAATAATATTTGTTTGATTCTCACAGTGAAATGAAAATGTCATTAGATTTTTCCCTTCAATTAAGCATATATCCTAGTGAATCTTGTAGACCTACGTTTAGATTTTTTTTACTTACCTGATAAGTAGAAATGCACCACCTTATCTAGTTTTATGTCCTTGTTCCTTTGTTAGAATAAAATTATTTTGTTTTATTATAATCTCTCCTCTAAACAATCAAGTACGTTCAAAGAATAGCTGAGAATTTTCAAATTATTTTTGTTCCATTATATTTCTAATTTATTTTCTTGATATTAACTAGATCAAAAAGAGAAGTATCAATGCACTATGTCTGCATGTATAGCTACTATAGATCTTATAAAGCTCAATTATTTACCACATTTACATTTAAATGATTTTCTGAATCTAATTATGAAAGGAAGCCAGCTGTTCCTGAGTATCAATGTATGAGTGCTGGATTTATCTCTCTCTGCATACCAGAATTGCCTCTTAATCACCAACAATCATACAGCTAAGTTTTTTATTTCACTGGGACAATATTAATAGTCAAATATCATCTCTTCCTTCTGGTCCAGTCACCAGTGAAAGACATTCAGTCCTAGTAATAATCTAGCGACTGTTTTTCATGATGCACTAAAAAGAAAACAAACAAACAAAAATACAATAGTTAAATAACCTGAAATAATTTTATGCTCTATTAATTTAAGGAGTCTGCAATGATGCAGTTGAATAGATTGTTAAAGACTATTTTGAATCATAGGGAGATAAATTTTTATCCAGATTGATGAAATCCATTAGTATCCATTAGAAAGTAGTATCTTACACATTGACTTAATTTTATACAGGACTTCTGATTTTTTAACATTCATTTTCTTAACTGGCATATCTTGACACTATCTTTATGTAGCTAAAATCAGTTGTTATTATTATTATTGGCATAATAATCAGAAATGTAAGAAGATATACCTAAGATTACTAAGAGAACTAAAAGAGAAAATCTCATTTAAATTTATAGACCTAAAAGACCATGTTTTCTGAACTATGCTCATTATGATTTAAATTCCCTCTAATACACTAATGAATACAAAGTCTTCCACTGTTACACTGGATAATACACATGATCAATGTTACCTAGAGCCTTTATTTATAAATGGAGGCAGGCAAGAGCTGATCTTAAGGCATTATCTTTGTACAGACCCCTATGGAGTGTCTGGTCTTTAGTTTCATATCTAAATAACTTATCATTGTGAGTCAAATTAGACATATATCCTTATCCATTCCTTCTAGTGTCATATCTATGCTAAATTGATATGTATTAGTGTCCAGTGAAAGAAACATCTTTAAAGCAAAGAACATGGTTTTCACTTTTCTACATATTGCTTCCCCATAAATAACCAAAAGCAACGTAAATTTTATATTTAGGATATTTTTTTACAAGTTAGTTGGATGATACTAATGTCTAGTGGTATACAATTATGATGCCTTCATGTAACCATCTCCAATAAAGAAGCTGCTAAAGACATAAAAATTTTTCTTTAAGGAGGTATCTTCCTGGCCTAGTACTAGTTGATAAAACACTAGTACATTTTCTCTATTTATCTCTTAATAATTTTCATTTTCTTATTAATGTTGTCTTTAAGAATTACAAGGTAAAATTGCTCAATTTACAATTCTAATTCAACTCTGTCTTCCTAAAATGTCACTTCAGCTACTTTCAGGGACTTTTGCAATACATGTAGTAAAGTTTATATATATTGTATTGGTTAGTTATTACTGTAGACTGATAATTTTAGCCACTTCTTGTTAGATTTTTCTAGGATACTGCAACAATATTATTTCAGCCATGAAGGGTAAATTGGTTACTTTACTAATCTTTACTTTTATGTTTCATGAAGTGGGTTGTAATAGAGCAGAAATAAAGTAAAATGTTGGAGTCCAAAGGAAATAACATAACATTGACACTGTATATGTTTAAAAATAGCAATGTTTAAGACTTTACAACATTTTGCCTTTTATTAATACAACTTGCTTTGCATACTATTTTAATTTATTATTTTTGAAAGACAACCAGTGTATGCTTCTTGAAGTTCTACTACTGTTGCTTTACCTAGTAATTATCTATCAGATAGAGATCATTTACAATACCTGAGAATCTGAGAACTCTCTAGAGATGAAAGTGTAAGATCATTGGGTTTTCATATGTTAAATTACCTATAAGTTCAATTCTATGATAAAATTAAATGAATATATATTTTGATGAATAGAAGTGATTGAGAGTTCACTATGTCCAAGTATTGCCCTAACTCTAAAACAACAGAAAACCTCACAAATTAGAGAGCAAAGTGCTTTTAAGCACTTGAAAATGAGACAGTTTATATATGATGGTCAGATTTAATGGTATTCACAACAATTTTAATTTGAGGCTGAGTATGAACTAGTGATATATAGTTTACTTCACAAAATCATTCCTTGAGGGGTCATAAAAGCAATGTTAGGTATACAAAATTCCAATATCTGTAAAAGTAAGAAATTTTGTTTAAATACTTGCTTCTTAAGATGAGGAATGTTTAGATGTAACCACATAATTATATATGGGGTCACTAGGGAAAATTCATATACAATTTCTTTCACTTCATGCACATCTTCCTGTGAACGGATGAAGCTGAAGAAAGAAAACTCACTTCTGCATTCCAAGTCAGTTAGGACTATTTCACTTATATTTGGCTTGTTGATATTTTTTCTTAAACTAGCTGTGAAGTTATTACTCAACTTATCCAATGAATGTTATAGCAAAAGTTATTTAAGAAAAGTGTTTCATTTCTGAAGAAATCAAACCCAAAAGGGAATTTGGCCTAGAAGAACAATGGATAGGAATCATTGGCTAAATTTTTTAATCAGAGTTTGTTGCAAACTATTGTTTGATGTGTTTGAAATATATACTCATAATATAATAACAGATAATGTGAATTAATATAAATTAATATTACCTGTTGATAATCTGTCCCTCAAGAGAGACCAACATACTTCCTCTTGAGTAGAATGTTACAACTGAGGACTATAAAATATCAAATGGGTAAGTAGGAGATATATATTATCCTTCTAACTTACAAAACATGGATTATCTAGTCATATTCTCATTTAAAGAGAAACAGGGATGATATTGCCATACAGCAGCTATTGAAGGCATCCTACAATACAAAAGATAAAAAGCATAATACTAAGGATGCAAAGAAAAAAATATAGTTTAAATAAACAAGATCTATATGGCATAGAAGTTAATTTTAGAAAACAGTACTTTATGATCAATATATTAAAGAATAACAACTCACTTTAAAAAAAGATGAGATTAAAAAAATAGGAAGCAGACTAAATAAGGGAAACTACAATTCTCCTGAATAAAAAAAATTAATCTAAATTGACTTGTAAATAGGGTCCATCAAGTGTGAGGTAAAACTTACAGAGAGATGCAACTTCATGTTTATTAAGACAAAAGTTTTGAATTTTATGTTTTAAGAATAAATTTCACACACATTTGGGCAATACAAAAATTTACATTCTATGCACAAAACATATAGCTAGTCACACACTTCTTTACAATGTAACAGTTACTCATCTAAGTGAGCAATGCATAGAGTTCTGAGAACAACACAATTGTTATACATTCTATACCAATTCAAGTTGTTAGTTTTTTGTTTCTTCTTTTTTTGAAGGAAAAGTAGCCAATTTAAAAGATTCAAAGATTCAGGGCATATATATCACACAGGTCCATTCTTTTATTCTTTTCATTTTAAATAAATAAACAAGTATATAACATAGAAACATTTTGAAATAATATTATAGATGTAATTATTGTTTACTTGAAACAAATGTTATACATTGCCATGTATGTGATAAAAAACTATAAAATCAATTTGAAAATTTGTCATCAGCTCTACCTTTTCTAGTTAACCTCACTGGTGTCCTTAGTTTGTGTTAGTCACATGGGTTTATTTATGACAAAAAATATGCATTTTTGTTTTGCAATTTTATGTAATGATTATTAATTTATGTATCACTTTGGAATTTCAATTTCTTAACTTTATATGTTTTACCTATAATGATTTATGTAGAAGTATTCATTAATTTTAATTCTGCATAGTAAAGTTCATTAGTTTTTCCATGGAGGAAGAATTCAGTTTTTTATATATTTTCAAAATAAAACAATCACTGCAATTAATAATCCTTTCTATTAATTTCCTAGTATGCATATATAACAATGTATCTCAGATATAAAGCTAGAAATTAAATTTTTGGGGTGATACAATATGAACATTTGTCATACAGTGTTGGCACTGGACTGGATCCGTGCCAGGGACAGGCCCTATCCCAGAACAGTCCAAGTCCTCCAGGCTTTTGACCATGCTGGGAAGAATTCAAGAACAAATTGAAGTGAAAGGAAAGCAAATCTTATTCAGGTACAGGAAAAAAGGGATAGGATGTGCCACTCTGAAAGGTCAGAAAGTACATGTCTGAGTGGACTCAGGCAAACTCATGAGTTAGTTGTGCACTGGGTCAGTCAGTTCTTTGGAATTTATGTGTTTCTAAGGGTAGATTGTTTCTGAACTCTGCGGTCCCTAATTCTGACTCTGCTTTCTAGTTAGAAGGGCCTTATTCATTGATCTATTCTGGAAGTGTCATGGTATTCACCCCACTCTCACTCACCCACCCCCTTCTACTTGTGGTACCATTTTTAGTTATAATGATGGTATATAATGAGCTTTGGGGTTAGTCTCTGGTGAATTTTTTTTTCCATCTTGGATTGACCTGATTATAACCAGTCCTCATTGTTAACTTCTGTGACCACCAGCAGGAGTTACCGGACATAAGCTCTTTTCCCTGTGATCATGAGTGGAGGTGAGGATCTAATGAGAAAACTTAGTGTTTTACCACCCTGTATGTCCACTTATGCCTCCTCATTCCCTTGTCAGGGGTTTTCCTTAACTTCTTTCTATCCTGACTCAGTATGACAGGTTTTTCATTGCAAACTCTTTTTAGATACTTGCTTATATATATCACAATTTATTTTAAAATATTTTTGAGTATTATTAAAGTTCAAAAAATATGTTTTCATTACTTGCCATTGATTAGTCTGATTGCATTGCAAAGGATTTATATTCTCTTTTAGATTAATAATGTAGAGATATATATTGTATTCAGCTTGTTAATGATGTTTATATATTCTCTATCGATATTGATATTTCTGCTTGATATACACTCTACACAAAAATTTTTACTGAAATATTTTAAGATTTACCAGTATGATTGTGAATTTTTCTTATAATTCTGACAACTATTATCCTACATAGGCTAAGGCTATTTTGCTAGGTTCATCCAAATTCATTCCCTTCTGTTTGTTATTATAATGTTATCTTCTTTATCATGACTAATGCCTTTTGCTCTTATAGTTAACTTTTTGATGTTAATATAGCAATATATTTTGTCTTCATTATTAATTTCCTGAAATTTATTTCCATCACTTCACATTCAAGCTCTCTCTTTACAAAAAAAAAATCAAATAACCCTAATTGTACTTTAATTCCACTATAATGTTCTAATAAGCACTGGAAATAGAAATGGATAATAGGAGTAAATAGGGATCAACACAGTCTATTAAAATATTTTAGTATTCCACTGATTTCAAAATACAATTAAAAATAAATTAGAAATCTTTCCAGTTTTCCATGTACATGAAGAACTTAACAAAATAAAAATTTAGTTCACTGTTGTAAAAACAAAACAAAAAAACTACCCAAATTAAATAGCTTCAACAGATGTATTATATTATAATACTGGAGCTGAGAAGTTCAAATTCAATGTATCAACAGGGACATACTTTCAAAAACTTTTTTGAGGAGAATCTATTTCATACTTTTTTCATAGCTTCTGGTGTCATCTGTCAATCTTTGGTATTTCTTATTTGGTAGTTGCATAAATCTAATTTCTACTTCTTGCTCCCTATCACCTTCTGCTTTGTGGATGTCTTTTTCTCCTCCATTTGTTTAATAAAACTCTGATTCACTCTTACAGGGACAAGTGTCATTGACTTTGAGGGCTCACCCAGATAATTGATTATCACATTGTCTCAAAACCCTTCATTAATTAAGTATACAAAGTCTTTTTTCCACATAATATTCACCAATCACAAATATTAAGATATTATTAGAACTTAGACATATATTTGAGCATACCATTCAACATACTACAAAGTTAATATCATAAACTCATAAAAACACTTAGGTTTTAAAATTACTCTTAAAGTTTATAATGGTATAATAATAACTATAATTCTATTCCATTACAATAAAATTATAATATAATTCTTCTATTGAAAATTTAAAAATAATGTTATAATGTTTCAGTAAGTCACACAGAAATATAAAGTAGAATAAATACTCCCCAAAAATATTACAAAAATATTTTATGGGAAAATTGTCTAGCAATTTATCTATGGAATGTCTTTAAATAAACAAGCCCAATACAAATTGGTTGTTTCCCCCCAAAACCATTTGTTTTGCTTATTTAAGTAATTTATTAAATTGTATTTCATCTATCCTTCATATTAATTCAAGATGTATTTAAGAGAATTATTAATTTTCATTTATGCATGATTTGATAGCTGAGAATTTCATATTTTGTTATTTTCACTGTATTTTTCAAGCAACATAAAAAACAGTAAGATTGGCTGCACCCTTTTCCTGAAAATCCATGTTTACTTCCCAGTGCTGAACTTATGCAGATAAACTGTTTCTGGAATTTAACCAATTTCCTGATAGAATGAGCATTATATTCTAATGGCCTTTTTCCTGCTTACTGTTTTCCATATATGTCATTCCCATTAGTATTTATTTCTTCCATTATGTGCTACATTCAATTTAAGTGTTGTAATTTATGTTCTGTACATTGTGCTACTGGCTTTGGGCAATGTGTACGTTTTAAATAAGCTAAATGAATAAATTAGTTTTGCTGTTATAACTGCTTCTTACCTCCACTGTTTCTCTGTAAATATATTGCCTAAAGCATTATTGAAAGCTCTATTTAAGTCACACTTCTTCATAAAAAATCAGAGGCAATCACAATATATTTATGCAATGTAAATATTTAGGTAGAATATATTTATGATAATATATTTTATATTTACTGACATTTCCAACATATATAGTTAAGAGAGTATATATGAAAAAAATCACAACTGTGGAAACTAGTATATTGGGACCAAATGTTAAGATAAAATGGAATAATATTGTAGAGAAAACCTCATCTCTTTATATTTTATGTCACTAAACTTATTTGAAGAACAGCTATAGAAAAGTAAAGAGTTAAAATGAGATATGTGTACTACTGGCAATGAAAATCCTTATTTTATAATATTTTGCTTTTTACTATAATAATAATTAGGTAATTATTTTATAAATGTTAATTTAGATATTAATAGCACATCAGTAACATATTATTTCCAAAACATTATTTTCTACTACATTACAAATTAGTAGTTTCCTTATTATTTGATCCTAGTTAACAGTTTTGAGGCAGTTGTCAATTTCTTAACCAAATTTTTATTGATGATCTTTAAAATGGAAGGAATTTGGTGTTAGCCTTCTGAAACACCAATCCAAAAGAACCTATGAACTCCAATGTTCACAGCAGCACAATCTACAATAGCCAGGTTCTGGAAGCAACCTAAGTGCCCATCAGTAAACAAATGGATAAGAAAAGTATGGCACATTTACACGATGGAATTCTACCCAGCAGAAAGAAAGAAGGAGCTCCAACTTTTCATGCCAGCATGGATGGAACTGGAGAGCATTATGCTAAGTGAAAAAGCCAGGTAGTAAAATACAAATACCATATGATCTCAACTATAAATGGAACCTAATCAACAAAACAAGCAAGCAAAATATAGACAGATACATTGAAATAAAGAACAAACTGACAGTAACCAGAGAGGAGGGGGGAGAGGGATAAGAGGGGGAAATAGAGGAGTGTCATCAAGGAATATGTATAAAGGACACATGGACAAAGCCAAAGGGGGTAGGGTTGAGGGTGGGAAGTGGGAAGGGATGGGGCAAGGGGGAGTGGTGGGGTGAAAATGGAGACAACTGTACTTAGACAACAATAAAAAAAGAAAATGAAAGGCACTGAATGCAAGTTGAATAGGATATAGTCCCTGCTGACTCATTAGTCACATAATATATTTAAGGATACAGAGAAGTTCATAACTTGTTTTTGAGGGATATGTAAGGCAATATTTTACTTTGTTGTTAAACATAGATGTGACCATGATTAATTTTGAATGAACATTACAGGACCTTTAAAAGGAAAAGTTTCATCTGACACACGTCATTGATAACTTGTCTCCTGGGTCTGTTTTCTGACATTAGCAGATGTTTTTGCCTCTTATCTAAGTATGAACCCCACCTTTACCTCATTCCTTTCCCTCATATGCAGTAGGTAAATTTCAGGATCCTTATGCTATAATGTTGAAACTCTTCATTTTGAAAATAATCTTGTTACTTATGTGACATAGGTTAGAGTGCAATTTTCAACTTTTTCATCTCATGGTACATAAAAACTAATTATTAAAATTTTGTGACACAACAAATATACATGTTTATTTATATATATTATTTTATATATTTTATTTGTATAGAATACACATATAACAGCAAAAATATATATGCACACAAATACATGCATACATACATGCATACATACATGCATACATACATACAGGGCCTGGCAGAAGTAATTCCTGCTTGGGTGTGGTTCGTATGGTAATAATATGGGCATAATAATTAATTATAAGTAATTATAGTTTTACTTTGAACATTTCACCTAAAATGTCACATGGTGTGCTTCAGTGTGATATTGTTATGTTATAGAATTTCATGCTTATGATTTTGTAATAAAAGAGTTTGTAATAAAAAAAGGTGTTATTTGTGCCTGACCACCAGTGTATGTGTGTGTATGTATATTGCTGTTCTGACCAAAATATAAGTATAATCTTGATTAATTCATACAATATGGCTATTGTTGTGTTGGATATTATCATTTTTTTGATTTGACAATCTAAGGAAAAGTGTCAGTGCCTCTGATCAAATAGTCAAGTATTGCATGTTTTAATATATCTTGTGGCACACAGTTGAAAACACCTGTGTTAGATGAATCAGTGGTGCCCTTCCTTCTCCCAGCTGCGATGGCATTGCAGCCTTGCACTGAGCCACAGTTCTTGGTATCCTTTATCCTACAAATAACTCTCTTATTTTGTAAGGGATAGTGGAAAAGGATTTAACAGGAATTAACTATGGTGGCTAGCCTGAACTTAGTTCACTCCACTGGCCTGAATAAGTGGGTTGGATACCTTCTTCATTTTCTCCCTAACCCTCCCTTGCAACAGCTTAGTGAGCTCTGGATAAAGAGGCTATAAGTGGGTGGAGATTGTCCAGAACTTCAACATTCAGGAGCTCACTACTTCTACATTTATATGTTTATGCTGTCCCAGCAATTTGTCAACATTACTGGCCTAATATCCTACTAGAATGTATTGTGTACAGTGGCATTTGACTGATTAAGCAAATACTTAAGTTCTACATCTCTAGATTCCAATTACAACTCTTTCCCGGATCCTGAGTTTTCTAAGTTCATGAATAGTCGTTCACTTATACTTTTCTGCTTTTTTTCTCTCTCTGTAGGAATGGGAACTACTTTTAGCTCTCTTCCTCTCTGAACAGAAACTAGAAGTCAATTTTTTTAATATTGAGTCAATATTTTGCATTTTTATGAATTCCTGAAACCCAGAGAAAGGGTTCACAAAATTTAATGGAAATTAAAACAGGTGGTGTATAGTATGTATTTAGTAGGGTGGAATAAAATAATGCCTGATTCTAATAGATTTATCCATTTTGTTTTAATGTGTAGAAAAATGCAAAGTGAGTGGATCACTGTTAGAGTAAGTGATAATAAGGAAGCATATGTGTTAAGTATAGTACAATGATTAAATATTTAATTGATTTTAAAGCTGATGTGTACTATGCAAAATAGAGCAAGGCAAGAGCTATGGCATGAACAATACTTCTGATATTTTAGTGTAAATTCATGGAAAATGTTACCATTCTGAAGTATTTATTTTTTCAGAAAAAAATATTTTTGGAATTATAAATAGTAAGAGATCATAGAGCTAGACTAGGGTTTTTAGATGCTAGTCTCTGAGATCCACTTTCTAGAAGTTGAGAATAGATTACAAATACCTGGATGAAGAAACAGTACAACTACTGGTACAATGTGGATTAAAGTGTGATGATAGAAATTCCCTTTTATCTTTTGTCTAGTAATTTTAATGTGTTGAGTCTATATTTTTACATATTTATTTTTAGAGAGAGGGGTAAGGAGGGAGAAAGTGAGGGAGAGAAACATCAATATATAGTTGCCTCTCCAGATGCCCAGCTACAGACCTGGCCCACAAACCAGGCGTGTGCCCTAACTAAGAATTGGACCAGCAACCCTTTGGTTCACAGGCTGACATTTAATCCACTGAGCCACATCAGCCAGGGCTGAGTACAATTTTTAAGCTTGTACATTTTGGAGTAAATAAAATTCTTATTGGCTTGATTAATTTTAAAATAATAAAGTATTTGAATCATAATATCAACTAAACATTTCCTACTATTTTAAAGCACAAAGTTAGTTTTGAAAACAACCATCTAGAAATTTGTCATTTTTTGGATGATAATATAAATTTTATCTAAATGTCTCCCAATGTTTTCTTGGAATGATCTACAATTGTAACAATCTTTTGAGCTGGAAAGGAGATAGAAGAAAACATAAGATGACTTTTTTCATTTTATTTTATTTTATTTTATTTTATTTTTAATTGTTCTTCAACTATAGTTGTCCCCATTTGCCCCCTAACACTCTTCTCCACCCTACCTATCCCCACCTCTCACACTTAATCCTACCCACCCATTGGCTTTGTCCTTGGGTCCTTTATACACGTTCCTTGACAACCCTTGCCCTTCTTATTTGACATATCTACTAACTCGTAAAAACAATTCCAGCCCTGTCTGGGTGGCTCAGTTAGTTGGAACATTGTCCATTCACCAAAATGTAGTGGGTTTGATCCATAGTGAGGGCACACAACCAGGTTGAGGCTTGGGTCCCTGGTCAGGGCACATATGGGTGGCACCAATTGATGTTTCTCACATCGATGTCGTTGTCTCTCTCTCCCTTGCTCTCTCTCAGAAACTGATGAACATTTCCCTGGGTGAGGATTTAAAAAATCCACATTGTTTCTTTATTGAAACACATTATCAGAAACTGTAACCTATATGTATGTGTGTTTGTGTATCCATTTGTTAAAGTCGGAACCACTATGAGCAGGTTCTAACAATCATCAAAAGTTGTTTTTTTTTTTTTTCTCAATATTGTGTATAATGCAAACACATTACAAAGATCTGTTTGAAAATAAATAGCCACTGATGATCAAAAGGAAATGCGGAATACTTGGCTTAATTTATTCTTGCTGTTGTTAATACCAGATAACATTTTAAACAAAGACATCATGTTTATTTTTGTTGGAACTTTTCTTAACTTTCAAAGAGAATTATCCCTTATTTCTTTATATGTTTTACTTGTTCATCTTTTGATTATTAAAAAAGTACAAAAACAAGAAAAGCAAAATTCCAATCTTAGAACATAAAAATAAATATTTTTCAAAGTCAACATTTTGCTAGGCAGATTTGAAAACAAACTTTCATCCCAGTGGAGCCATTAAACATGCCTTGTTTTTTCATGCTTAAATAGCAAAGAAAATCACTTCCTTGTTTAGCACTATTCAGAGTCATGACCGTCTGGAAGCTTATTTCATTAAAAATATCTTTATTGTTTTTTTTTATTATTATTTTTACAGATGTCCAAGAAGGTGCAATGCATTAAAGGACTTATATGTGTTGATATGAGAAATTAAGGTTTATTTCCAATGTGAAATATGCATTTTTAAATTTTTAAGTTAACAAATACTGATTTATTTTTCTCTTCTTTTTATGCCATTTCTTTTCATGATCAAACTTCTGCCATAGTTGCTATTCTTTGTGAAACCTTGTAGGTGTGTTTGTGTGTGTGTATGTATATATATACATATACATATATACACATATATACTCTTTAAATTATTGTTTTTAATTTAATACAGTCTCATTTCTTTATTTTTTTCTTTATTTCCCTGCTCTAGTAGATATATTGGCAAAAGTATTGCCTTGTGAGATATCTGAAATTTTACTGCCTGTGTTTTCTTCTAGGACTATTATGGTGTCACAACTTATATTTTAGGTCTTTTATCCATTTTGAGTTTATTCTAGTGAATGGTATAAGTTGGTGGTCTAGTTTAATTTTTTTGCATGTACTGTCCAGATCTCCCAACATCATTTATTAAAGAGGCTGCTTTTAAACCATTGTATACTCATGCCCCCTTTGTCAAATATTAATTGTCCATAGAGATATGGGTTTATCACTGGGCTCTCTATTCTCTTCCATTGGTCCATGTGCCTGTTATTATGCTAGCACCAGACTGTTTTGATTACAGTGGCCTTGTACTATAGTTTGATATCAGGTATTGTGATCTCTCCTATTTTGTTCTTTTTGCTCAAGACTGCTGAGGCTATTTGGATCAAAATAAAAAGGGAACTCACCATATGGGAGAACATGTTTGCCAAATGAACCCTGAACAAGGGTTTGATCTACAAAATATGTAAAGAACACATATGATTCAACACCAGGAAGATAAATAATCCAATTAAAAATTGGCAAAGGACCTAAATAGACACTTCTCAAAGCAAGACTTACAGATGACCCATAGACATATTAAAAGATGCTCAACATCAGTAGCCACCAGACAGATGCAAATTAAAACCACAATGAGATATCACCCCACACTGGTCAGAATGACTATATTAATAAATCAACAAACAAGTACTGGTGAGGATGTGGAAAAGTGCTAGTGCCTTCTTGGCAGAAAGGTAAACTGATGCAGCTATTATGGAAAACAGTACAGAGTTTCCTCAAAAAACTAAAAATGGAGCAGCATTTTGACCCTAAAAATCCTGAAATACCAATTCAAAAGAACTTACACACTCCTATGTTCATAGCAGCATTATTTACAATAGCCAAGTGCTGAACACAGCCTAAGTGACCATCAGTAAATGATTGGATCAGAAAACTATGTATGTTTAAACAATGGAATACTATGCAGCAAAAAGAAAGAAGGAACTCCTACCATTCATGACAGCATGGATGATCTCACCTATAAGAGAAACCTATTGAACAAAACTAAACTAACAAGCAAAATAGAACCAGAAGCATGGAAACACAGAACACACTGATAGTGACCAGAAGGGAGGGGGAGGCAGATATTGGTGGAAAGAAGGGAAGGGCTTAGTTTAAAAAAAAAAAACATGCATAAATGACCCATGGACCTAGTTAACAGTTTAGGAATTGACTGTGGAGGGGTGGGCTGGGCAGAGGAGGGCAAAAGTGGAAAGTGAAGCAACTATAACAGAAAAAAATTAAATATGGTAAAAAAATGTTATTGTTATGTCCACTTTATTGAGTGGATTCACTGCTTTTACCTTATTTATACAATCAGAGACAAGGACATGTGACTTTTCTTAGGCTCATTTAACCCTCTTCATCAACTTTCTTTCAAATTTCTTGCACTTTTTAAATATTTTTTTTTACAAATTAAATGTTTCTGATAACTCTGCATGTAGCAATTTTATCAGTATTATTTTTCTCACAACATTTGCTCATTTCATGTCCCCGTTCTATTCCTGGTAAAAATGTTGTATGTGATATCAAGGTATAATACAAAAACATGATAATCAAAACAGTAAAGTACTGGACTAAAAACAGACATATAAATCAATAGAGGATTTTAGAGAGTCCAGAAAATAAACCCACTTCTTGTGTTCAATTAATATTGGCAAAGGAGGTAAGAACATACAATGTGATTAGAAACAGTTTATTCGAAAAATGGGAAAATGGACTGGTACCTGCAAAATTGAAGCTAGATCACCTCCTCACACCATACACAAGAATGGATTCATAAAGGATTAAAGACCTAAATGTAAGACTGAAAACCATACAAATCCTGGAAGGACACAAGCAGATATTTGATATTGTATACTTTACATACAATTATTTTTAAAATATATTAAAATTAAAAAATCAATTTTTATTTTATGAGACAAAAAAATTCCACATATACAAACATAGAAGATAGTTTGGCAGCATTATCTTTGGAATTTTCTCTTATTTGTTTTATAACTATTTCTATATACTATTACTTACTCTTAAGCATTTGTATAATACTGTCTTGATTCTTATAAATTTCCATGCTGGTTTTGGTAGAATTCAATTGAATTCTTCATATTTCAATTGTGTAGACGTTAGGATGACATTATTTCCTTGCAAAATGAGAATAAACAAGTTTTGTATGCTTGAGTCTGAAAAAGAACATTATGACAGATATAAAGTATGAATACAGATAGAAAGGATTTCCAAGCACATAGGTGTTGTTTCCAATTTAGCTTTTTTTTTTTTTCATTCTTTCTATACTATCAGTAGTGGAAATCTAAATTATTCAGGTCAAGCATAAGGTTGAAGGAAAGATATTTGAATAGTACAATAACATTACACTTAGTAACATTCATAGAGTTGCATCTCCTGTTAAAATGCATTTTCAAGAAATTTTTCTATACTTTTAGATTATAATTTGTTTGAGATCCCAGAAACTCAAGCTATCAAGTAAAGAACTATAGGATAGCATATATGAAGGACTCATGGACATGGAGAAAGGTGTGGGAATTGACTATGGAAATGAGGGTAGGCTGTACTGAGGGGAGATAAGAGAGAAAAATTGGGACAACTGTAACAGCATAAGCAATAATACAAATACACTTTGTATACTTTTATACTTTGTATACTTAAGATCTTTAAGAATTCTAGATGAAAAATAATTGCAAAAGACAAATTAAGCATCCAGAGATCACTATCAGCTTTTTAAAATTTACTTCATATGCTTCTTTTAAATGTTCTAAATTAATCAATAGATTTTTGCTTATTGTTTGTTACATTGAGTTAATGTTTTGTTCAGTATCTTTAAGAACATCGAGTTACATAGTAGTTTGGTAAAAGGTAAGGTAGTTTGAGGTGATCATTTTAGATATACTACCATAATGACATAGGATTAAATTCTTCCTAAAACTCTGTTGATTGTTTTTAATTTATGAATCACTAGTGCAATAGAGGTTGGCTTCCCTGAGGTGTTTTCTCAACCAGCTGTATAATTCACATGAGAACATTTTTAAAAATTAGTGTTTTAAGCCACTCTAATTTGAAGACTGTTTTTACATTATAACTTAGAATATTCTGAATAACATGCTACACAAAGATAATGTGAAGGGTTATATGCAGAAGAGTCACTTACAAGAGAAAACAATGTTCAAATGTCAAGTAGGAAAAAAAACACATGGTATTTTGTTGGAAAGTGAGAAGTTCAATACAGCTTAATTTTATTAAAAATAAACAAAGTGGAGTTGAAAATTAGGGTGAATTATTTTCACTTATAAAGGATATGTTTAGAAATAGTATGTTTAGATTTAATATCTGGATAAATGGCATCTTGTGAAGAATTAGAAATGTTATGTAATGCATTTAAATATTAGAAAGTGTCTTGGTTGTAGTATATAAAATATTGGATTAATCAGTTAAAGCATATGAGAGGATTAATAAATAATTTGCTTGAGTTGATGGAAAGAAGTTTATGTTTTTCCTTCTCAATATTCAAAAAAATGTTGAACCATTCTCTATACTTGACGTTGTCTTTGATGAGTAAGCAGCCACTCTTTTTATATTTGGTTTCCTCACTATATTATATTTTGTCTGTGACAGCTTTCAATATGTTCTCTTAATCTGTTTTTTATTAGCTATCCTACAATTTAGCTAGTTAAAATTTTATTTGTGACTGCCCTCCTAGAATACAATATTTTATTTTATTTTTAGAGAGAGGGGAAGGGAAGGAAGAGGGAAACATCAATGTGTGATTGCCTCTAGTGAGCCCCCCACTAGGGACCCAGACCATAATCCAGACATGTGTCCTGACTGGGAATTGAACTTGTGACCCTTTGGTTCTCTGACTAGTACTCAATCCATTGAGCCACACAGGCCAGGAAACAACTAAATTTTCTTAAATTTGTACATTAGTAATTTTTCCTTTCTTATTTTAGAAAAATCAGTTATTTGATCTTCAATTTCTTTCCTACTCTCATTTTAGTCTACTATTAAGATTCTAGTTAAGAATCCTGAAACACTAATTCAAAAGAATCTATGCACCTCAGAGTTCATAGTACCATTATTTACAAAAGCCGAGTGATGGAAACAGCCTAAGTGCCCATCAGTAAATGAGTGGATCAAAAAAAAAACTATGGTACATTTACACAATAGGATACTACACAGCAGAAAGAAAGAAGGAGCTCCTATCCTTCACGACAGCATAGATGGATCTGGAGAGCACTATGCTAAATGACATAAGCCAGGCAGTGAAAGACAAATACCATATGATCTTACCTATTAGAGGAATCTAGTGAATAAAACAAACAAACAAGCTACATAGAACCAGAGGCATGGAAATAAGGAACAAACTGACAGTGCCACAGTGCCAGAGGGGAATAGGGAGAGGGATAATGGGGGAAAGAAGGAGAAGGGTTCAGTCAAGGAACATGTGTAAAGGACCCATGGATATGAACAAAAGGTTTTGGATTGATTGTGGGAGTGCAGGTGGTTGTGTCGATGGGACAGGGGAGAGCAATGAGGGAAAAATTGGGACAATTGTAATTGAACAAAAATTAAAAAAAAACATAATAGATATTTGGTATTGTACCACAGGTTCCCTGAGTCTTTGCTAATTTACTTTATTTTTCCATCTATTCCTCAGATATGATTGTTTATATTGAAAGTTCCTTAAGTTAACTAAATCTGTATTTAGTATTATGAGAATAAGTCTACCAAGACATGATCTGCTTGGGGAGGAAAGGTGGCTGATCTCTCAAAGGAGAAGGGCCAGGAGACTGGTCCTCAATGGTTCATTTGCACAGGAATACAGATAAAACTCATTAATCATTGTCAGGTAGTAAGGATCAAACAGTAGACAGCAAAGAACTCTGAGGGCCTATTTTGAGTCAGGGTCAGATAGCCAAAGAGACATACAACTTTGAGGAACAAACTTACTTCTTGCTTGGACCCTTATCATTTAATTGAGAACATTCTAAACAAAGCAGTTTTCACAGGATTATACATATTCTTTCTTAGGCCTGATCAGCGCAGAGCTGCACCACCCTTTGTCATTGTTTCAGGCTTATGTCAGGCGTGGGAAGTAAGGCAGCTAAGAGATTAGGAGACTTCTTGCAGACAGAATGAGGACTCAGCCTTTGTTAAAGCTGAGGGGTGAGGGTCCATTACCCCCTTTTGCTGTAGCCCCCCAAGTTCTTCCTTGGGGACCTCCCACGTGATCATGACTAGCTTAGGTCGGTCCCCTCTTTGGGGAATCTTGCCTATCATTGACTAACTGACCAAGCATTGGAGGCCAGTTATGGATAAAGTAAAAGGAGCAGAAGTGGCACTCCTTCCAGGGAGGTAAGCTTTGTCTCCTCAGTGGCTTATGGTCCTAAGTTATGCCTTAGCCATGGGGTGGTTACAACTTCTGAAACCAGGCAGGGTGGTTCTCAACAGAATTACTGACTAATCATGTTGATCATTCATTGCATTAAAATTGCAATTTTTAAGGGCAGTAGTGTACAGAAGTCCAAGGTCTTTATAAAGACCTTCTAACTCAACATGACTTAAAATTCAATCTCTTCATTATGTAAAAACCTTGTAAAGCCTTGTTTTTTGGCTTTATTAGAACATATGTAGAAGATAAATTTTTCTCATGTATGTTCATTGTGATTCTCACATGTACTGTTGGCATCATTCAGATGCCTTTTGTGATAAACTTACCTCTCTTCTCTGAAAGAACCAAAAATCTAAACTGTTGCAACACTGCTTGGCTTCTAGTGTTATCTGCTATCCCTCAAACCTGTATAGTAGACTTGATGAAAAGATACTTTCTCTGCAAAATTTGAGTGTTCGTCCTGTGCATATGCAGCCTACCTGTCATCCAGGGATTCATGTAAGAACTCTGAAAATGGTTTTGGAGAACTCCTCATTTTCATAAACACTTCTTCCCTAAGAAACTGTCATGACATTTCAGATGCTTCTGTTGATCTCATTTTGTTCAGGAAACCGCTTTGATTTTTTGGACTCTACTTCAATGTAGTTTGAGCAAGGCCAATCATATGGTTTATATGATAGGAACTCCCTATCATAAAATATATAATTAAAGTTGCTATTTTCTAATACCTAAAAAAACTTGCTCATATTTTGTCTATTTTAAAATGTATTGTGTTAAAACTGATCAAGTGACACAATCTATTGTGGGTGGAAGTGGAGTTCTACATAACTTAGTTTTGAAAAATGAATTGAGAAAACAGCAGTCGAATAAAAATAGCCTACTGTTTCTCCTCTAATTAACCCACCAGTATTATATTTCAGCAATACGTCTCTGTTTGTTCAGACAGTTTACAGATGGGATAGAATAGCTAAGGTCCATTCATAGGAAGAGAAACTATAACTAATTTTGTTAACAGCCTATAAACTTTCCTTAGAGTCCCTACTCTTGTTCGGAACACAGCACTGCTCTTTGTCAGCTTAGCTGGGCTTCTATAACAATGCTGAGCTTTGCTCACTCTGTCGGAGTTTCATTTTGTTCTGCTCCAATGTGCACCCAGCTCAGTTTATTTCCTTTACAGTTCTTCAAGCTAAGCTCTTGTTCCCTGACCTTTCCAAACCTGTGCATTTATACTAATGGCATGATTTAATGTTACTTATTCAGTAGATTTTGTTAAGATACTTAAGCTGACCTGGATAAAGGTTTAGTCCACTGGATTTTAAAGAGACAAATGTATCCATTAAAATAATGACGTGGCAAATGTACAAAATTAATTTTTACAATTACCTTAATAATCGGTATGACTGATAATTTAGATTTAGAAATACAATGCTGTGGAACAGAATGCTAAGTGATTCTAATAGTATTGGGAATAGTTATGTTTTAGGTGAAAACTATGTGAATGTAAAGTTCTATGCAGTTGCTCTGAGCAACTTTGAATGGGAATTAACAAAATAAATTTTTACACATTTTTAAAAATATTACTATAAAATGAAATACTTTCACCTGGTCAGTTTTACAGATTCAGGAGCAGTTATAAAAATTAGGTATTTGAAGTTTATTAGAATCATCTACTAATTCTTGATATCCTGGCAACAGATGATAATCCCCACAACACAAATTTGATTCTAGCAAAAAACATATGGAGAACAGCAGGTCCGAATGAAAACATTCTATGTAGTCTGCCTATTCACACTGCTAAGGCTCAAAAAAAGGTTCTTGGATGTGAATTCTCACCTTGAATTTATTGAGATTTAAACTGGTAATTCTGATTTGAGCACAAAACTATGGAGAATCAACAATGTATACAATTATATTTATAGGTTATTGGTAACCTGCTTTGAAGACATTTTGATTATGTATTTGAAGTAAATGGATACTTAATGAACATTGTAATGAAATTATTAACATTAGCAGTTTGACTTTTCAAAAATATTTATGAGCAAAATTAAGTTTTTTATAAACTTTTTGAAGCAAACCTTTATAGTATGCCAAATAATTATTTTCCTTTAAGCAATAAAGTTTCATACCTTATAAATTTCTCAATCTTACATTTATAAAAAAATGCTTTTTCCTTTCATTTGAGGTGATAAATCAAGATCAAGGTAAGCAAGGCTCAATTTATTTACCATTTCCTTTTATAAATTCTTTCTTTTTTATTTTAAATTGTCATTTATCCTGGATAATCAGTGCTATCTAGGCCCATAGCAAAAGTAGTAATGAGATAAAGGTAGAATTTTATCTTACTGGTGGCTCACTGAAGAAGAAAAACACTGGAAATAAAAATATGAATCCAGTCCTGGGTCTGTCACTAACTAGCTAATATTTGATCATTTTCTTACTTATTTTGTTTTCAACAAAAATGTATGACTATAAAATAAAAGTATTACTTGTAGTTACATAGTACCACCAAATATTAGCACAGTCTGACTCCAAAATTATGCAGCAATTGAAAAATTAATGCTTCCAGATAAAAGTGATGAATTCTTTAGTACTGAAATAATCTAATCAGGCAAATAGAAGAATGAAGATAAAAACTTGCTCCCCAAAGTTGTGTGAGGAGCAGCACCTAGCATTTTTGCCTTATGGACGTATTTTTACCTTCACTGTTTAAAAACTGATATTTTCAAACAGAAACATATTCAATATAAATGTAGAGCCCCAAGGAAGTTCTTTCTTCAACTTTATAAACCCTAAATCTAAGCAAAATAGATCTGTATTGGAAAAGTATTAACCTTAATTTCTGCCTAAGGGTAGCAGAAATATAACTATACAGATTCTACATCTCATTTAAAGATTCATTTTGTGTTGCCATTCTACTGAACTTGTGTGAAATCTTAACTTGAACCTCACTTGTCATTTCACACAACCCCCAGAGTGGTGTTAAGCTTTGGAAAAGGGAGTATATTCGCTTCTGCTTCTTGAGTGATCTTTAAAACTTTAAAATATCTCATGTCATCATAAATCTTTAGGTTCAGTTACTCACTGCCCATAGTCCCATTCATCTATAAGAATCTTGGATCCATCTCCTTCTAGTTTCTCCTGGGGTATTGCTCATATCAGCTGCTCTGTTTGAGAAATAGGGTAGTCATTCTATCTATGTGGGGAACCACAAAACTCTCTATTCTTATCAGCTCTTCCTAACTGGGGGACTCATTTATACAAATAAATAATAGTTTTAATCTTAAAATATTTCATTTGTAAGAATTAACTAATTCATAGAAAGGAAGTTTTATAGATAAATGACTTCAAATAATTCAGGCACATTCCTATTCAAATATACAGCCAACAGCTGAGAACAATTTATAAAAATTCCTTAAATGAATTTATTCCATATACTCTTCCTTCTATTACTAGAGCTATAAGTCTCGGAAGTCTGTTACCCAGACTCCCTTGCCTACAGATCCACCTCATTTGTGAACTAATGAGGTGAAATCATGTGAGATCTACATGCTCAAAGAGAGATCAAGGTAATATTCTTATTCCAACATTATCAGAGGTAGATGGGCTTGGGAGATAGAATTTCAGCTATGGTTTTGAAGTCTCTCTTTCTGACTCACCTGTGTGATTATGGTAGGAAGCTGTGCATACCCATAGTAAAATCTTGCAATTCCTTACCTGAATAAGAGGGACACTTTTTTGATTCTCTGAAAGCTATAGGTAAAACTGTGGCATCCATGTTTGACTTAGATCCAATAGTCTATTTAATTTTAAAGAACCATATTTCTATGCTAAATATCACACAAGTTACGCAGAGAAAAATTCTAGAATAGTTTCTGTGTTCTAATGAAACCCCACTAAAATAAATAAATTTGTATATGGTATTGTTAGACTCCCTGCTCAAAAATAATTCATAATCCAACTGGGGAGAATAATTGTTTACATTCAGAATTGTAAAATAAAACAATATAATATGTAAAAGTACTGAAATATAATCAGGTAACTATGCTAAATTATGCTGATATTATTAGAGAGCATAGCAGTAAGTTACATTCACATTCCAGATAGTAATTTAATAGGAATGCCCCTTATAGGAAACCATCATAGTTCAAGAAACATTCCTGAGAAAGTCAGGCATAGAGAAATGCTGAGTGAGGCTAGACAAGCAGAGGGACATTGCGCAGAGCAGAAGTAGATTCTGGATGTGAACAATGTAAAATGCATTAACAAATACTAGCTTATTTGTAATACAATAGAAGTCTCATTTTGGAATTCAGTGGGAGGTATAACTAGACATAAAAAATACCAGACTTTGAAAAATCATGCATTTTTATAATGTAATTTAGATTTAAATATCCCTTTAAGCTTCTGAAGTGCCATTTTTGCACTGTGATGCAGCACCATCACCACAGGAAGACTCTCTAATAGTGACATTAAATTACTGGAATGGGAACATTATATTAAGTTATATAACTTATTATCTTCCTCTGATATTTGTAATTTGCATCATTTGGTTGATTATCTTTACCCCAATCATTCCTTGTCATGTTATCTATTGCTAAAGATAGTGAAATTCCTTTTTTGAAAAGTTTATTTGAAGTATTAGAGAAAATTATGGTAGAAGAAAGCAGGATTATGAATTCTATTGCAATACCTGTATTAATACCTGCCATGATTAATTCCAACCAAACTATTAAACAAACCAAAATAGGTGCACATGCACCAAAAGCGTTTCCCTTCTTCAGACACCCCTTTCGGCAACAATTCCTCCTTTTCAAACAGTATTGATTTGTGTGTTGGAGGACAGCCTGGTTTCACACAAGTGTTATTTTTGCAGTGTTTATTTCTTAAAGTACAGCAGACTAAAGGATGTAGCAGTGGGGCCTCCAACCTGGATTATCAACTCTAAATTCTCATTGACTTCAATTTCTCTCCTAGCTATCTGTGCTTCATGGGGAATGACCACTCAAGTCTTTTGTTTATATTTCTTGTCATGGTTGGAAACCTTTTTCTTTTTTGGTGAACTTCCCCCACCGATATCTCACCACTGATTTTTTCACCATTCACCGCTCTAATGCTTGTGTACCAGATGGTGTAAAATGTCTAAGCATGTATTTGCTGAGAGAACATAAGGAAAGCTGTCACTTAGCTTACTTCTCTTTCATTGCTAACATTTTGCTATTAATGATTAGATAAGAAAATGCTTGGTGGAAATAGCAAGACCTAAACTTTTTGTACTTTCTGAAATAAAGTAGAAAACTTTTTATTTCCATTGTTGTGGAAGACTTTTTCATGAAATGAGTAATTTGGTGAGAGTGACATCTTAGCATTATATTTTAAAAATCCCTATTATGTTAATAATAGTCATGTTTCTTTAGTTCTTCAGATTTCCCTTCCTCCCTTCTTCCTTTCTGTCTTTACTTCCTCCCTTTCTTCCTTCTTTCCTCCCTTCCTTCCTTTTCCTTTTACTGATTTTTACATAGTTTTAGTGATTATCGCAATGATATGTTTGGTAATTTCTTCATTATTTTTGGCGTAATTGGCAAAGGGAACTTTCCATTTGTTTTTCAATTAATAAGACATCTGGTCCGGGCTGGTGCAGCTCAGTAGGTTGGACATTGTCTTGCAAATCAAAAGGTTGCAGGTTCTATTCCCTATCATCGCACATGATGCCTGGGTTGTGGGTTCAGTCCCCAGTCTGGACCCGTATGATAGGCAACCGATCAATGTTTCTCTACTACATTGATGTCTCTCTCTCTCTCCTTCCCATCCCCTCTCTAAAGCCAGTGGGCATGTCCTCAAGTGAGGAGAAAAATACTAATAACAATATGCCAGATTGTTGTATCAGAATATAAAAAGGTGAGGGGCAAATATAATTTTTAAAAGTATCCCTTGGGTAAATGGAATTTTGCTTTCCACTACCAAATCTCCTATGTTTACATTTTAACCACAATGTCTACTGAGGCTTTATTTACTTCTCTAGGAAGCCAGAGATAATATACACAATGCTTCACCAGCAAATTTAAACTCCCATGCTCTCTAATTGATGGAACCAAATTTTTGTTTCTGAGAACTGTTGTTATAGGAAAAAATCATGTTTAATATGTTTTCTTATTTATCTTATTCTCTTTTTAGATCACTTAGTTTAGAGAATTAGTATTTTTTAATGTTTTAACTCAACCTTATATTGGTCAACCGGAAAACATATTCTATGTTTAACCTGTAAGAAAATCAACAAAAAAGAAGAGGAAACTAAATGTTATATTAAATAAGCATATTCAAAGTATACTGAGGTAGTTGAAATCTATTAATATTGTAATAGAAAGTTTTAAGTAAAGTATGAGCACAATATGGTCAGGCAATCATTTTTCATAAAAGAACAAAGTTATGGGGGATATTATATGATGAATAAAAATAGTTGTTTTCCACAAACAGTTGGAAAGGAATAGAAAACATAAATTCAGTAATATCTTAAAACTTTAAGCTAATTTATAATCATTTTTTAAAATAATACCTATTTAATTTAATTGAAATGAAAATCTGTTTAATTTCTTTTTTTTTTTTCCCCTTTAGGTGCACTGGCTCTTAGAAAAGTAATGTCCAAGGATAGTAGTGTGCTTTTTCCAATGCTTTTCCTAACTCTGCCTTGTAACTTTAGAACTAAGAAACTTCCTGAGTGTTCTTTCCCAGCTTTTAGGTTTGTGCCCTGCCTTTTCTTGGACTGTGCAGCCTTGGCCTTACCTTCGTCAGCTCTATCTCAAAGGGAGAAACTCTTTCAAACATCTGCCCATTTTTACCCTGGGCATACTCTCCTGTAATTGTAAGCCACTGAGCAAACTCTGCTGGTGTTTTTACACAACTCATTCCTGTAACTTCAGATAAATCTTTTCTGTTTTTGTTGTTAAATTTGTTTGTTGATGATAACATTTTTTGTTATTATACTATTACATATAAACCAAATGTTTTTTTAACTATTTTATACTCTGTGACCATAAATACCATTTTTACCTTATTTATCACTATCATGTTTTATCAAATGAGTATTAAAAAGTAAGCCCTGGCTGGCATAGCTCAGTGGATTGAATGCAGGCTGCAAACCAAAGCATTGTAGGTTTGATTCCCAGTCAGGGCACATGCCTGGGTTGTAGGCCATGGGCCCCAGCAACTGCACATTGATGTTTCTCTCTTTCTCTCTTTCTCCCTCCCTTCCCTCTCTAAAAATAAATAAATAAAATCTTAAAAAAATAAAATAAAATAAAATAAAATTCCATGTCTTGTTTTTGAATCTTTAAAAAAAAAGTAGTGTGCATGCATTTCAGTATTTTTAAATTATAGTTGATATATTTTACTTAAGCTGTGTACTCCTGGCAAAAATTATAAAGGAGAATTAAAGAAAATAAAAATTGTTATGACATTCTTTTAAAACTAGAATTAAATTCCTTAAACAAATATTCAAAATAGGTTCAATATTAAGGAATATATTTATAAAAGAAATAAAGTTCTTCTAAGATAAACACACAATGTAAGGAATTATATTCTTATAAAATGTATTAAGCAAGAAGCATATCTATCTTACATATATTTAAAACATTAGAAAGGAGTTAATCATATCAGTAATTGTTGAAAAATATTCAAGGTCAGTATTTTGATATTGGGCATATTATTATCCTATTTATAACCATGTAAAATGCTTATGATCCATTACTTTAATAATGTTACCTTATAGTTAAATAATATTAGCTTTGATGGCTAATATTTATTAAGCACTTGAGTCTAGCGTTAAGTGTTTTATAAATGTTTTCCATTGTTTCCTTATAAAAACCTTCATTAGATGGAAAATATATATTTATTTTTCAGGTGAGTAAAGTGATATTTAGAGTTTACCTAGGAAGGACCTATACTCTTACCTACTACAATACGCTCATCTTTTAATAAAAATAAAATACTGTGTTCCAAAAACAAGTAAGATGGAAAGCTAGATAAAGTGCTATGAATATCATCTGATAATTATAGATCATGTTTAAGTCATTGTACTCCTATTTACCAATTATTGATAATATTATACTCATTTTCCTAAGATGGTTAAAGAAAAAATTTATGGCCCTGTCTACAGTCAAAAGAAGTATTGGTACAATGAAACACTATAAATGGTATCATATTTATAAGAGAAAACTAGTTTCATTTATTTATTTCTGATTTTTACAATTGAATCAGTGAGATACACTCAATTAGTGTAAGAGTTTATCTTATTTAAAATGACAACACTCCATGAAGAAAGTAAATGCACAATCTTGGCACTGTGAACTTTGAAAGCTATAGATGCTTCATGGAGATTGGAGAGCCTAAATTCTTCTGGGGCTTAGAAAAGATGAGAGCAACTGAAGGTATGGTAAGACATTGAAAGAGAAGCTATGGCCTGTGGAATTACCTAGTATACTATTTTGCTTAGGTCTGGCCCTGTTTAATACCACAAGATGGAAATGAGATTAGTAACCCAATTTATCTAATCTTCCTCTTTAGACTATAACAGCCATGTAAGCAGTCTCCAACTCTTTCTGTTTGTTTGTTAGCAAAACATTTTTCCCCTGAATATTGCCCTTAATATGGCAAAACACATAGGTTCAAAATGAAGGTTTGATGAAATGTTTTCTCAAGAAAACTTGTTTCTGCTGCTAAGAGACTGCTACCCGCAACCCTCTGTGGTTTTCTGTCCCTTGTCAAACTTTGGGTACAGTGAGTGAAGAACACACACACACACACACACACACACACACACACACACGAAAACCAGGGATTACTTAACTAAAAGATGTAAATAGTAGACAATTCCTTGCTGTTAGTACATATGAACTCTGTATGAGGTGTTTCATAGAGCCCACATGTGAAAGAGAAACATTTCATTTACTACACTGGATTATTACAGATATGTATCTTCTTTACTTATAGAAAAGTTTATGAAGTAGAAGAGTAATGAATCAGTGGACAGTATGCTTTGGCTAGGTACTGTAACATAGTATCATCTTATCTACAATTTAATAGTATTATAGGCAATTCTGAAAGAAGAGGGATCAGGAAAATTCTATGAAACCAAAGCCATTTCTTTTTAGTATTTAATATGAAAGCAATTTATCATTAATCTTTACTAACATTATGCAAGGAAAAAGAAATTTGAAAGCAGTAGTTATGATTTTTTATCTGTATTTGTAATAATCAGTTGCATTATTTAAGACAGTGTTTCTCAGTCTCTCTGGTCCTGTGGGAGAAACCTGTCTCTTAAACAGCAGGAATGTTTGCATGTATGGAACTGTGTGGGAGTTTAAATTCTTTCCTGGGTGATTTCTGAGATAATACGTGAATGACATCTAGAAAAGAATCTCAGAAAGTATAGCATTTATGGTGGAAAGTGTAGAAATTATTAAGCTTAATAAATCCATTTCAATGTATTATGTTTAAGGGGTTCTAGAAATATTACTTTATATTTAAAACATGAGATTTGATATCAGTAGTCACAGAAATGAATTGTCCTGCTAACTTACAACCAATGACAAGCTCTTGATCGTGTAAATATGATTGGTTCATGTGTTTTTAATATATACACATTGAATTTTTGAAACATTACAGGATACAGTTTTGTTCTGTTGTTGTTCTCTCACATGGTTGAGATATTTGTTGAATGTTTTAATTTGATGTCTCAAAGAGAGTATTAATCACTATATAGCTGAAACTGAGGGTCTATGAATGGTCAAAAAGATTCTTCATAGAAGTGGAATTATATATAGTGATATTTATATTATAGATAAATATATTTATACATAATATATAAAATACATATAGAATATATATGTATTCTGTTGCTCTATAAGAAAATATACATATGTATTAGCTTCAAAATAAGCTTCAATCAAATGAGAGAAGAATTTTCTTTTATAGAAGGCATTTGTTTGTTAATTAGTTGCTTCTAAGCATGGCAAAACAAAGCACCATGGTCTTAGTGGCAGGAATGTTTTATGCCATAATAGTAATGTCATTGTGGCGAGCAGCTTAGGATATCAACCAGTTAGTATTATTGTGATTGCAGATGTTTACTAAGCTTTTTAAAACATATTCAATGTAAAATTATATGCATAAAACACATAATATAATAGTAAAGGAAGCAAATGTTAAATTAACCTAAGCATCAAAAATATATTTGTATATGATAGAATAGTAATAGCTATATTGTCTTCATGGCATTTCTATTTAATAAAAAATAAATAAGTTAATTTTAAAATATTAGAATAATTGAATATAATTTAAATATATGATATAAAATAACAACAAATATTTTTATAAAAAGGTAAGATGAAACAAATTCCAAGATAAGATTTGTTATATAAAAAGTTTTTAATCAATTTTCTTGGATTTGTTGAGGCTTATTTTGTGTCCTTTCATGTGGTCTATCATTGAAAATATTCCATGTGCATTTGAAAAGAATGTGTGTTTTGCCTCTTTGGGATGAAAGGTTCTATATATATCAGTTAAGTTAATTTGATCTACTGTGTTATTCAGTTCTACATTATCCTTTTTGATATTTTGTTTGAAAAATCTATCCATTTTTGACAGTGGGGTGTTAAAAAATCCCCTACTATAAGTGTGTTGCTGTCTATATCTTTCTTGAAGTCCTCCAAGATTTTGCTTATATATTTGAGTGCTCCTATGTTGGGTACTTATATGTTTACAATGTTAATATCTTTTTGATGGATTCTTTCCTCAAGTAGTATGAAGTGTCCTTCAGTGTCTCTTTTTATGGCTTTTATTGAAGTCTATTTTGTCTGATATAAGAATTGCTACCCAAGCTTTTTTCCCTGTCCATTTATTTGGAATATTTTTTCCCCCAACCCTTGACTTTCAGTGTGGGTAGGTTTTCTTTTTGTTGTTCTGAGGTGGGTCTTTTATAGGCAGCATATGTGTGGGCCATGTTTTCTTACTCATTCAGCTATTCTATGTCTTTTGATTGGGGCATTCAATCCATTAACATTTAAGGTCATTATTGATAGATAGCTATTCATTCTCCACCCATTGTACCTGCATTCTTCTCTCTCTCACTGTTTTTCTTCCTTTTCTTAAAGCAGTCTTTTTAGCATATCTCACAGTGCTGGTTTGGAGGAGGTATATTCTTTTAGACTTCTTTTGTCTGAGGAGCTTCTTAATTTGCCTTCCATTTTGAGAGCCCCACTGGGTAGAGTAGTCTTGGTTTCAGGCCTTTGCTTTTCATTACTTGGAATATTTCTTGCCATTCTCTCCTGGATTGGGATGTTTCTATTGAGACATCAGCTTCTAACTTTATCAGAGCTCCTTTGTATGTTCCTTCTTGTTTTTCCCTTGCTGCTTTTAAGATTCTCTCTTTATCTTTAAAATTTGGCATTTTAAATATGATGTGTCTTGGAGTAGACTGCTTTGGGTTCATCTTAACTGGGACCCTCTGTGCTTCCTGAACTTGCATGGCTTTTCTCCTCTCAAGATTAGGGAAGTTTTCTATCATTATTTTTTCAAAAATAACGTTTTCTATCCCATGCTCCTTTTCTTCTCCTTCTGGTATTCCTATGGTTCTAATGTTGTTGTGTTTCATGTTGTCCTGTAGTTTCTTAAGCTATCTTCATATTTTTTTAGTATATTTTTCATGTAGCTGCTGTACCTGGGTATTTCTTTGTACCTTGTCTTCCAGCTCACAAATTCAGTCCTCTGCTTCATCCAGCCTGTTTATATTCCTTCTAGTGTGTTTTTTCATTTCAGAAATTGTGTTCTTCATTTCTTCCTGGTTTTTGTTTATAGCTTCCATTTTTTTCCTACTGTTGTAATTCTCACTCAGTTCCTTGTAGTTGTGAGTCCCTTGAGCATCCTTATAACCATTCTTTTGAATTCTATATCTGATAGTTTGCTTGCCTCCGTTTCATTTAGCTCTTTTACTGGGGAGTTTTCTACTCCTTTCGATTGTGGGTTCTTTCTTTGTCTCTCCATTTTATGTGGTTCTTTTTGTTTGTTTCTGCAATTCCTGGTGATGCGGATCTCAGCTCCTGTGGTCCATGATGTGGATGAGATATGACAAATTCACACAGACTACCAAGTCCTGTGGGGGAAAAGGGACAGTTTGGCCACTCTCAAGGGGAGAGCACCTCCACCTCGGAGCATCTCTCTCACCATCTTAAGAGGAGAGCCCTCAAAGCTTGCCTTGACAAGCTTTTATTGGGTTCAATTTGCACAGGAATATAGGGTGTGTACATAAAGCTCATCAGTCATTGTCAGGCAGAAATGATTAAATAATAGATAACATTCAAAGAACTCTGAGGGCTTATCTAAGTCAGAGTCAGATAGTTAAAGGGCCATAAAACATTGGAGAACAAACTCACTTCCTATTTGGACCCTTATCATTTAAATTGAGGGTATTAGCAACATAGGTTTCATAGCATTATATGCATTCTTTCTTAGGCCTGATCGCCCTAAGGAACCCGCCCTTTCCAGCACAGGGCAAGCACCCAACTCATTGTTTCAGACTTAAGTCAAGCAGAGGAATTAAGGCAGCCAAGAGATTAGGATACTTCTTGCATAGAGAATGAGAACTCAAACTATGTCAAAGCCGAGGGGAGAGGGTCCATCACCCCCTTTTGCTATTGCTCCCTGAGTCCTTTCCTGAGGGCCCCTTCACAACTATGCTTGTCTTAGGTCATCCTTCTTTTGAAGAATCTTACCTGTCTTTGGCTAACCAGTCATTTGCCTGGGACTAAGCAGGGTGAAGAGAAAAGGGGCAGAGGTGGTGCCCCTATAAGGAAGATAAACTTTGTCTCCTTAGTGGCTTATGGTCCCAATGTCCTTTACTCAGCCTTAGCCATGGAGGATTACAACTTCTGAAACCAGGCAGGGCAGTTCCCAACATCCAGGTACTCCTAGTCAGCTAGTGGGGGAGGGAGGTTAAGGGGTGGAAGGATTGAGCACAAAGGGAAAAGATTCCTGAACATGGACAACAGTGTAGTGACTGCTGGGGGGAGGATAAGAGGACTAAATGGTTATGGAAAAAATACAATAAAGATTAAATTTTAAAAAACTTAGTTGATAAAAATACAGCAAAATGAGTAGTTCTCCTGCTATGAAAACATAAAATAGACCAAGCTTTATTTAATACTTTTTTTAAAAAGTATTACTTTAAAGCACCAACCCAGTCAATTAGATTTCAGTTGAAGCAACTTTGAAGCCTAGAAAACAATATTCCTTAATCATGGTTATGTTTATTAAATGTGCTGTTGATTTAGTTTTGGTAATTTTCTGAGCATTTTCACATGTATGTTTATGAAGGATTTTGGCCTGTAGTTTGCTTCTCTTGTAGTGTTCTTGTCTGGTTTGGGTATTAGGGTATAGTTGGTCTCATAAAATGAGATCAGAAGGTTTTCTTCCTCTTCTGTAGTATTAGAAGAATTTCAGAATAATTGGTATTAAGTATTCTTTAAATATTTGGTAGAATTCAACAGTAAAGCCATCTGGTCCTGGACTTTTGTTTGTTGGCTAGAATACTGATTTAATTTCCTTACCTGTTATTAGTCTTGGTTCAAATTTTCTGTTTTGTTTTATTTTGTTTTGTTTTTCAAGATTCAGTCTTGGTAGACTTTATATTCCTTGAAATTTATTGATTTCTTGCAGTTCATCAAATTTGTTAGTATGTAATTATTCATAATTATCCCACAATTTTTTGTATTTATTGGTATCAGTTATAAAACCTATTCTTTTATTTAGCCCTGGCTGGTGTAGCTCAGTGGATTGAGCTCAGACTGCGAACCAGGCATTGCAGGTTCAATTCCCAGCCAGGGCACATGCCTAGGTTGCAGGCCATGGCCCCCAGCAACCGCACATTGATGTTTCTCTCTCTCTCCTTCTCCATTCTTTCCCTCTCTAAAAATAAATAAATAAAATCTTTAAAAAAAAAACCCATTATTTTATTTCTAATTTTGAGTCCTCTCTTATTTGCTTAGTCTGGGTAAAGGTTTGTCAATTTTGTTTATCTTTTCAAAAAGATAACTCTTCATTTTGTGGATGTTTTCGTTTCTTTTTCAAGTCTCTAATTCATTTATTCCATTCTGATTTTTTTTTCCTTCTTCTAACTTTGGGCTTAGTTTGTTTATCTTTCCCTAGTTCCTCGAGATGTAAAGGTAGGTCATTTATTTGACATTTTTATTTTTTCTTAATATTGCTATAAACTTTCCTTTTAGAGCTATTTCTCCTTTATCCTTTAAGTTTTGGCATGTTCTATTTCCATTTTTGTTTGCTTCAAGATATATTATTTTTAAATTTCAGATGTAATTTCCTTTCTTTCTCTCTTACCTTCTCTTTTTCCTTCCTTCCTTCCTTCCGTCCATCCTTCCTTCTTTTCCTCTTTCCTTCCTCCCTTTCTTTTGTATGCAGGAAATGTCTTATTAAGATATCTATATCTATCTATCTATCTATCTATCTATCATCTATCATCTATCTATATATGTTCTATGAATATCCCAAATAGTTAAATGATTTAGAAAACAATTGGAACATCTTCAGTAAGCAAATTCTGCTTTCATAATTTTCTCTGCCTCCACCTTCAATAATTAGCTATAGAATATGCATTTTTAAGTTTGTTAATTCATCTACCATACAGTAATTTTTCAAAGCATTTGTTGAAAACAATACATTTCTTAACAATTACATACACATCAGAAAAATATGACTAAACATTTTCAGGTTTGAAGTGTTTAAAAATAATATGAAAGAATATGTTTCCAAGAAGAGTGGTAATATCTTCCATTTATTTTGGCATTTCGGTCTTTTTTTCAAACATTTTCTCTCAGGTCTGTGTAAGTCTCATTCTATAAATACCTCATGATGAGACAGGATACTGATAAAAGAAAATGCTCTGTTATGTTTTGTATCTTAAGCATTTGAAAGGTTCAAGGGAAGGAGAAATTATAATGACTGTGTAATAGAATAAATATTACTAAAGGTTTTCAAATCATTGGAGAAATAGATGTAAGGTGGAAGGAGGCAATACCTTTTTTAGGAAAAGTATAAAAACCAACAGATTTCCTTGGTAACATGTAAAGAATGACTGATCTCCTATAGGTACAAGCCTCCTCAAGCTGAGGATCAGAACCATGATTTGATTTTACTGAACAAAAGCTCCAGAGAAGGGTAAATTATCAATCTTGGAGAATATTCTATACTACAGGGAAGAAGTGGGATACTGAGTTTAGTATAGGCATTCTAGTCAAGTGTTTCAAAAATCTTGAATCCCCAGATCCCCGGATGAGTATGTGGTTGCTAAAATGATGGTGATCCATTCATTCTATTCTCTCAGTGCTTAGAGATAATTAAAACGTTTTTGCCCTGTAAAACAAATCATGCCTCCCACTGCCTGGATTTATAATCTACCCTAGTTTCTTTCTTATTGACCAGAACAATGATTACAGTAAGTTTAAAATACAGGGTCTAGCATAAATAATGACCCTTTTATTACAAAATCATAAGCATGTAATTTTGTAACATAAAAATATCACACTCAAGCACATCATATGACATTTTAGGTGAAATGTTCAAATTAAAACTATAAAGTATTACCCTACTAACCACACTGAAGCAGGCATTACTTCTGCTGGACCCTGTATAATCTGATCATATATGGGCTGGACTTACTACAGAAAGAAAAGAAGTATGGTATTTTGCCATGTATAATGCACACATTTTTGCCCAAAATTTTGAGGAAAAAATAAGGATGCACATTATTCATGGGTAGTATTAATTCCATATCTATAGAAGTGTTTTTAATTCTTTTATTTGTACTTATGTGTTAAAAGTGTAACATTAGAGAGCAATTATGATTGCTTCCCATATGCAAAATAATACCCTGGAATGCAATTATTGGTTTTGTTTCTAACTATAAATAAAAAATTGCCCTGTCTGGTGTGGCTCAATGGATTGAGTGCCAGCCTGTGAACCAAAGGGTTGCTGGTTCAATTCCCAATCAGGGCACATGCCTGGGTTGTGGGGTCAGGTCTCCAGTAGAGGGCATGTGAGAGGCAACCACACACTGTGGTTTCTCTCCCTCTCTTTCTCCCTCCCTTTCCCTCTCTAAAAAGAAATAAATATAATCTTTAACAAACAAATAAATACATAATTGACTTAAAAATTAAAGGATATTTTCCCTGAGGGTTTGGGCAAACATTTGCGTGTGCAGTATACATGGGAGCACATTATACACAGCAAAATATGACATTTACCAAAGGAATTTAAAGATCTAACCACCTCAAACCAGCAGGAACTGGGAGAAAATATGGTCTTGCATCCTGAGGTTAGTATAAGAAGGGAGCCAGAATGCAAAATTTGGTGTGATTGATATGTAAAACAGGATTTAGTTCTGAGAAGAAAGCCAGAAAACAGTCCTCACATGTTGGTAGGATGGTCCTTGGAAAGTTGGATTAAGTAGTGGCCCATAGTTAGTAAAGTAGAAAGGTTAGAAATTTTACTACAGAGAATTGAGGAGAGATCAAAAGGCTTAGATAATGAGCATGCCAGATGGGAAATATACTAAAAATCTATTGTATTTGTTTTCTGTGGCTGCCATAACAAAGAACCGTAAACTGGGTGGCTTAAACAAATGGCAGTTTTCTTTCAGCTCTGGAGGTGAGAAAGTCAAGATCAAAGTGTTAGTGAGGTTGATTTCTTCTAAAGTCTGGGAAAGAGTAGTTGTTCCACATCTCTTACCTAATTTCTAGTAGTCTGCTGGAAATAGTTGGCATTTCTTAGTTTGTAGAAGCATAACCTCACCTGCCTTCACAGGCATTCTTCCTGTGTCTGTGCCTGTCTATAAATTTCTTCTTTTTATAAATCACCTATTATATTGGATTAGAGGCGGCACTTCTCTAGTGAGACCACATCTTAATTCTACTAATTACATGAGTGCTGACACTATTTTTTTCGAGATACATGGGATGACTATTTCAACATATGCATTTTGAGATGACAAAATTCAACCCATTACCCTATTATCTGACTAATCTGACTATAGGAGGACGTGGGGAGCACTCCATCTTCCTATCTGATTAGAGAGAAGGTTATAAAATAGGTATTGATATTACTAAAAAGAATTGGTAGTGGCCAGAGCTGACAGAGATTTTTTTTACAAGACTGGGCTCCCCTTTTTTTTTTTTAATGGAGATAATAAGATCTTGATAAATAAAGATCAAGCAAGGTCACTTAACCATTAGAAACATGGTAAGCACAATTATTGTCCTGAATTTTCAAGGTCAGAGTGCAGCCAAGGGGCCCTGACTTAGAGAGCTTTGTAGATAATTAACATAATTTTTAGGGCCAATACTGATGGACAGTCAACAAATCCATTGCTTTATTTAACTAATCAAGAATAGAGTATTAGAAAGCTGAGGAAGCTCTACTCATGCAGTAGTTCAAAATTCCTTGCTTAGTTTTAGGACCTTAGAGAATTTTCACTTGGAATTCTTTGTTTAAAAGAGAGGCCCATTCTCTGAAGAAAAGGTCCTTGGCAACAATATTAAGTTTATGTTTCCTCAAAGGACACTGTAGACATTTATTTCAATAGTGATACACCAGTTAAAAGAGAATACACACAAATTTCAGAATATTTGGACACATAGTAAAAATTGATATTGATTCTCAGAGACTTAAAGTTCATCTTGTCCATTCTCGGAACACATGGCTTCCTAGTCGAGGTTCAGTTTACAAACACAAATCCACCCTGTGGTCATTTCTGCTTCTCAGAAAATACAGTTAAAATGGATATAACTAGTAGTTGACAGAACAGCCTTATTTGTTCTTAATCTTATAAAATAAGACAACAATCCACAACAAAGGCCATGTAGAAGTCTCTAAATTTTTTTTCTAACCTATCCCCATCCAAGATGATACATCAAAAACAATATCATATGTTAGGGAGAATAGCAGAGATGAATGAAAAGCAAAAATTATTTAAAAACCTAAAGAATGCTAGAGTGGTAGTCCCCATAATATTTCATATAGTTTCCTAGACAGGTTCTTACAAAAGCTTAATTGACAGTAGATTCCTGCAAACTCAGCCTATTATTATATTAGCTCCCTCTGAAACTGTACATGTGACAGATGTGATCTCTTGCTAGAGTAGATTGACATGAATCCAAGCACAAATATGCATTATTTTTAAGACTTTTATGAAAAATATTTTTTATATTTTTATATTTTTTATTTATGTGAAATGGATAGCTGTACACATTTATAGTTTTGCAACTGGGTTATGTTAACTTTCATGCCTTCTATCATGAAATAACTCTGAGGAACATGGACCATCTGGACAAGTCAGACACATTATGTTGGCCAACTATACTAATGGTATCATGTTAATCATACTGAATGAGCAAGGATTTGCAAATTTTGAAGAACTTAGTAAGACACATAATCTCCAAATGGTTTCAGAGGAGCATGGCATTAGGGACATTTTCAGGGAACCAGTAGTCTAGAGCATGTTTGACAGTCCAAAGAGCAAATTACTGCCTATTAAAATTTCCAGCACTAAAAAGAAAGTACAATGCCTGGTAGGCATCTTTGCATTCTAGAAGCCACATATGCATACCTTTTAATTGTCAAAAGTATAGCTAAGCTGTTTTTTGGTATTGCTGCCTGGCATCTATTTTGGTCAAGCAGCCTACCACAAGCTTAAATTGAAATTAGCATGCTCTTGTAAGTGAAGTACCCTAAATAGCATCCCGGAGAGTCACAAGCCAATGTGAGTTTCTAATAATTTCTCAAACAGCTCTTCTGATGAAGAGTCTCCCCTGCTTCAGTCTTCCACTGATGCTCCTCCTAGTAAGACCCCTGTGTGGCTTACCATATCTCTGCTCATTTTGTTTGAATTGACCAGTCTGGTGTTACTCTCAAACTCCAAAGCACTATACCATTGAATTTTGGTGATTTTCCCTGTCTGACCTACCTGTGCACTTTCTTAAGGCAGGTGGGTTACTTCCTTTAAACTGTGGGTGATGAACTTCTCAATTTCAATTTTTCTTGATGTCTGGTTTTGAAACTTGACTCACCACCCAGCATCCTGTGCTCTAGTTAATAAATGATAGTTTGAAAAAAATCATAGCAGTGATATTACTCAGTCACTTACTGAGTGGCATAAAAGGATATCAGGGTTAAGTGCAGCCAAAAGCTCAAACAAGCTCTGCATCCAGTGTAGCCCTGCCAGTGCAACTATGTGACCCAGCAGACCATATATTACTAGAAATATCTATGATGAAAAACATGCTGCATAGTGTTTTTGACAAGTCCAACAGAATAACCACAAGGTACACCCCTAGAGGTCTAGTGAAGGCCATGTTGCATATGAGGGAGAAATATTCTTCTTTCCAAATTCAGTTCCTAGCATCCTATTAGGCCCTAGTAGACATGGTTTCAAAATAAAAGATATGAAAGACACATACAGCCAGAACTGCCTTCATGATCTATGTTTTCTCAGGCCTGTGATGCTATAGAGTTGAGTTTTTTCAATATCAGTTTATACGAAGGTAGTATATTCAGGTCTAGGCATGAGCAGAATAAGAAATCATAGATAAATTCTTTATTTATGTCTCTCCCACCACCAAGGAAAGATGTCAGTGCTTGGTCAGAATTGAGAGTTGATAAAGACAGGTTCATGATAATATGGATTTATCAGTAAAACTGAATGGGATAAATTCCTGATAACTTTAAGCTTTGTGAATAAATTTATTTAATATGTTACCTAATATAATTTAATTTAATTTCTTCATGTGTAAAATTATGACAAATCTTAAAATCACTGTACTGGCCATACAATGCTTTAACATATTATTGTCATTATTATTAATTGTGATTATTGTTAAATATTAGAAAAATAATTTATATTGTTCTGTTAGGATTATATTACCACAACTTGCATAGATTAATGCTTATATCCATGATGCATTATTAACATTGCTTTAGAATATATCCATGTGATTGTTTGTAAATAAATGTATATAATGCATAATATAAATGTAAATAAGGCATATATGTCTGCCTGATGTGTATATTACATTCTCTCTAGTACTGTGTGAGGGTTGCCATTCCTCCAAATTCTAGCTTTAAATTTTTAGATATTCTAATAGGTCAGAAATGTTATTTCATTGAGGATCAATCTGCATTTTTCCACTTACTAATAATATTGAACATATTTTCTTGTGAATATTTTCATATATATCTTCTAGAATAAAATGTCTATTCAAATCTTTATTTTTTAATTGGGTGTTTTCCTTCTTTTCATTAAGTAGTACTAGCTTTTTACATATTTTAAACATATATCCTTTTTCAGATATATAATTTACTATATTCTACTAGCATGTGGCTTGCTTTCTATTGCCTTAACAATGTCTTTTGAAGAACAAAATTTTTTGATTTATTTATCTATTTATTTATTTATTTTAAACACCAAAATTTTTTCTTAAGATTTTATTTATTTCTTTTTAGAGAGAGGGAGGGACGGAGAAAGAGAGGGAGAGAAATATCCATGTGTGGTTGCTTCTCCAGTGGCACCTTCTGCAGGCCCCCTTGTGGGGGCCCCCTTCTGGGAACCTGGGTCCACAACCCAGGCATATGCCCTGAATGGGAATTGAACTGTTGATTCTTTGGTTCTCAGGCTGGTGCTCAATCCACTGAGCCACACCAGCTAGGGTAATTATTTTTATGAAGTATAATTTATCAATTGATATCTCATAAATATGGTGTCAAACCTAAGTAAGCTTTCCCTAGCCAAAATCACAAAGGTTTTCTTTTATATTTTGTTCCAGAAATTTTAAGTTCTACATTTATCTCTATGACCAAATTTGAGTCATTATTTGTATATGATACAACATGTGGATTGCAGCTTCTTTTATTGTGCATATAGATATCCAATTATCTAGACACCATTTGTTCAAAAATTATTTAATCTCTACTTAATTGCTTTAGTAACTTTTTTTAACATCAGTTTTCCATTATGTGTTTTTCTATTACCAGGCTCTCTGTTCTATTCATTAGACTATTTGTCTTACTTGACACCAATACCACAGTATTTTGATTACTTCAGTTTTATAAGTCTTAAAATTAGATATTGTTGGTACTTCAACTTTGTTAATCAGTATGTAATTGGAAATGTGTACCTAGAATAGTCAAAACAGCATTTTTCCTAGTGCTGTTTTTAAAACTGATGCTTTTAACCTTTGACTTTCAAGAGCTTGAATCTAATTTTGAATTGTCAAAGCTTTTGAAAATATATTTACCTTTCCTGGTGTTTATTAAATATCTAAACATAAATTTATGCATTTTATCAAATTTATCTTCACTATTTAATAAATGATTATTTTTCTTATCTTCTTTCTTTTCTTCTCCTAAAAATTCAATAACATTTGTCAGACTATGATAATATCTAACACTTCTGTGATTTTGTTTATATTTTTCAATATTATTCTGTTTCTCAGATTAAATAGTACTTACTAAACAATATTTAAGTTTACTAGCTGTCTTTATCATAATTCTACTGTGAAGTTTATGTAATACTTTTGTAAAGCTTTTTTTAATTTCAAGAATTTTTATTTGGTTATTTTTATAGTATTATTTGTCTTTGGAGAAATCTCATCTTTTCATTCCCTGAGAATACGTTTTAAAAATATTTTAGTTTTACAGTATACTCCTTATCTGAGTCATCTGGGGTTGTTCATGTTAACTATCTTCTCTTTAGTAATGAACCCATTTATCTTGTTCTTCAAATGACAAATTATTTCAGATTGCATCTTAGATATATTAAATATATGTTGTGATATCTCTAAGTTTTATTATTGTATTCTAATTATTAATGTATTATTTGTTTTAGCAGACAATCTACTCTGTTGGGCATGAAATATAAACTGTTTCTTTGGAAGCACTTCAACTTCACTTTTTTTTTTAATCTTTAGATGAAGTTCGTTCAGTCTTTTCTACACACGTATGCTTCAGAGATCAGCAGAGGTGTTGTCAGACAGAATTTGGGATCCCTTCTCTGACTTTTTCTATTTTGATCTGTTTCTCCATCCCAGGCAGCCATTGTTCCTCCAAATCAGTACTCCAATTCACACATACAGAAAGTTTGTAATTTTTCCATCCCATATTCTGCAGTAACTATACCTTCTCCCATCTAAAATAAATGAAAAGGGACACTTAACTTCTATATATCCTCTGATATGTAAGTGAAATTTTTACCAGAGTATCACTGCTCTTTTTTTAGTCTCTGCTGCCTTCAGATAGTTATTTTTTCTAACTATGTTCAGAAGCTATATAGGAACTTTTGATTCTAACCATTTTTTTTACTTTTACTTGTTAGAAATTACTAATACAACTTAAAAAGTAAAATAAAGAACAAAAAAACCAACCAAATAAAAGTTTTTAAAATGGTATCTTTTTGAATCTTACACCATTTTGGGTATATTCATTTTTTCTTTATATATGTTCTTTAGCAGTTTAATTATAGTGGAATTGCTAGTGGTAAACTGTATGTTTTATAAATGTTTTTATACTGCACTTATTTTTTATTAGGTTAAGAACACTTAAAATGAGCTCTATACTCAACAAATTTTCCAGTGTAAAATAGTATTGTTAACTACAGGCTCAATATTGTGCAGCAGATTTTTAGCCTTTACTCAATTCAGAGAACCACAACCTTATACCTATAATTAATTTAATTTATTGTTGAAATAAGATGTTCCTGGATATATAATTGTAAGTTAAATACTGTTTCTGTGTCCTCACTTTGTAAATATTATTCCACTACTTTTTTGCCTTTCATTTTATTTAGATGTTGTTATTATTGTCATCATACATTCTGTCACTGAAATGATAATTTTTTAAATTATTATATCTACCTTTCTGAGTGACTTAAAAATATATGTCTTAAATAATGTTTAGTTTCAGAAGACTAAGAAAACAGGAATTAATAATTGTTAATAAGTTAATCTGCTTAAAATATGATTTTTTTAGTTTCAGTAGTCATGTTTTTCTTTAGTTCTGGAAAATCCATACTCATAATTTTTTTTTCACTTTCCTTTCCATTTTCTTGTTCTTTTTACCTATGGCATTTTAATTGAAATGTGTCTTGGAGTAGGCCTCTTTGGATTCATCTTGGTTGGGACCCTCTGTGCTTCTTGAACTTGAATGGATTTCCCCTCTCCAGGTTAGGGAAGTTTTCTGTCATTATTTTTTCAAACAGGTTTTCTATCCCATGTTCTTTTCTTCTCCTTCTGATATTCCTATGATTCAAATGTTGTGTTTTATGTTATCCTCCACTTTCCTTAAGCTGTCTTCCTATTTGTTTAGGCGATTTTTTGGGGGGAGGGGGTGCAGCTGCTCTACCTGGATATTTCTTTCTACTTTGTCTTCCAGTTCACTAATTTAGTCCTCTGCTTCACCCAGCCTGATTGTAATTCCTTCTAGTGTATTTTTTTTTCCAGAAATTATATTCTTCATTTCTTCCTGGTTCTTGTTTATAGTTTCTATTTCCTTAATCATGCTGTTTTAGTTCCTCCTCAGTTCCTTGTAATTATCTGTGAGTTCCTTGAGCATCCTTATAACCATTCTTTTGAACTCTATGTCTGATAGTTTGTTTGCCTCCATTTCATTTAGCTTTTTTGGTGGGGAAACTTCCATTCCTTTCAGTTATGGGTTCTGTCTTTGTCTCCCCATTTTAGGTGACTCTTTTTGTTTGTTTCTGCTATTTCTGATGCTCTGCTTTGCCAGCTTTGTGGGGTGAACTTCTGTGGTAGGGGCTCTGTGAGACTTACTGGTGCTGTCCCTTTGATTTACTTGTCTTTATGCTCTAGGGTTACCCTTTCTTCTGTTTGTGTAAGACCTCTTGTTGGTCTTGGGCTTTACCAGTTGATGACTTCTTTGTTGGTGGGTTCTCCCCTCCAGTGGGCTTACTGGTAGTCATAGCTCTCACCTTGTCTTGTATGCTATTGTACAGGTGTTGGTTAACAAAGCAGTATTACCAGACAACTGAACTTACGCCAGCAAAAAGACCCCCCGTACCACATCAGCAATCTCAACAACAATTGAACTAAGGTTAATAAAGACTAAGAGAGATTGTGGATATTATAAGGTACGACAAAGGGAATATGAGATGATTGAAAGAGGCAAAAATGTTATTGAGTGGTAAGAGGGAGCAGAATTGAGTAGAATTGGGATAGAACTTAAGTGAATAAAGGGAGAGAACAAAATTTAAAACTTAAGTAAAACACAAAAGAGCAAGGGAACAATGGGGTAAGGAAAGGCAAGAATATACTATGAGGTTTGAAGTAAAATTGAAAAGGTACTGAGCCAACAGGTACAAAATTTCAGAAAAACCACAGCAGGGTTGATAGCAACAACAGCTGAATGAAGTTTAATAAAGGTGGAACAGGAATAAGAATATTGTAGAAAAGCAAAAAGTGAGTATGTGATGTCTATAGTAAAGAAAAATGATTTTGAGAGGGTGGGGGAAGCAAACTAACAAGAGGAGGGGATAAAGCCCAGATTGCAAGAGGGAGAAAAAAAAAGATAAATAGAGAGAGAAACCAATAAAATAAAATTCCTTACTCAGCTAATCAGGGGTATGGTGAAGGTGAAAAGGAGTAAGAAAGAGGGACAGTATTCTATAGGATTAAAATAGAATCAAATAGTGAATGAGTATGAGTTCTTTTGGAGATGTACAGTAATAACCTTGGTATTTTACACAACTAGCCACTGTTTAGAAAAGGTGGAAAAGATAATAAGACTCTTATTAGTGGGGAAAAAATATGTGAACTGACTTTAGAAGGAAGAGGGCTTAATTGAGGTTAGATCAAGGAGAAATACTGAGAGTAAGGGATAGAAATTTTGCCTTTGTGAAACTAAAGTTTACACTAACAGTAATAAAGCTCAGGAATTCAGTAAAATGGACTAAGACTAGGGGAGGGTGCTGTGTGGAATTTGTAATAAAATAGTATGGTAAGAAATATATAATCTGATTAAATAGAGTAAAAGTGAAACACCAAAAGTAGTGAGTTATTTGGAATACTAGTGAAGTGAAAGAAGATAAATTAAAATGCAATATGAAAGGGAGAATAAGAAAAACAAAACAAATAATAAAACCTGGATAAATGGAAAGAAAAAAGATAAATTGAAAAAAAACATGCAAGTTCTGATGAACAACAAAGTGAAATTTGTCTCAGCTATTGGTTCACCTTCTGACTTTTCTCTGAATCTGTCTCTGGTTTTTTGTCTCTGCTCCAAGTGTTACTGTCTTATTCTTGTGTGTGGGGGGGAAAGCCTCTTGCTGATAGTTAAGCATGCCCAGCAGGTTTTACCAATCTTCCTAGTTGCTGCAGGCAGAGGGGAGCTGGGCTCCAGTTTTTTCCTTTTCTGTTGCTCTGCAAGAATAGGGCTCAGCCTGGGCTAAAATAATCAGTCACAGGTGCTCAGTTTCCAGCCCATGCCCTCAGAGTACCATGCGTCTGCACTATCCACTGTGGTCAGTTGGGCCAGGCTAGAGCTGAAAAGCCACCTTATTTTGCATGTCTTTGATCAGTCCAGAGGTTCACTGAATGGGAGCAAATTGTGACCACACCCCTCCCTCTTTTTTGGCCTGGCTGCTGTGCATGAGATCCCTGCAGGATGTGACTCAGTTCCTCTTTCGAAAAAAATCTTTCGATGCCACTGTTGCTCTGAGCCACCACCTGGCTTCCCACACAGTCCAACCCTCTGTCATGTCCAAGGTCTATCTGTGTCATGGCCAATCTTGTCCCACTTCCTGTCAGAGCTCCAGGTGTCACCAGGATCCCCAAAATTCTCTGGCCCTGTCATAGCCAGTCAGTGACTGTCACCATAGCTTGAGTACACGACTGACTGTGTTTTGCTTGCTGCCTCCACTGCCTGGCCCCCAGCCCCACTCCATTGACTTTATGCTTCCAGGTCTCTCCTGGTGTGGATCTGGGACTTCCCCACTGTGGGACAGGAGGGAGCTGCTAGGCTGCTTTTTCTGAGTAACCCATTTTGGTGCATCCTCTGCACACTTTGGCTTCCAAACTTCATATCAGCAGAGATTCTGCTGGCTGTTCACTTCATTTTTTTGAAGATTGTCTAAGTGTCCCATTTGAGGGCATGAGCAAGTGGGCTTTTAGCTTCCACCTATATTGCCACCATCTTCTGACCCCTCAGATTGCATTTTAAAAAATCTTTTCCTGTATTTAGGTTAATTTTCATATCACTGAGGTCCCTCTTATGAGAAGAGAATGCATATCCCCATCTACTTGATATATAGTTTGGCCATTTTTCGTGTTTGATTCAGTTGTTTCTGGGTGAAGTGACAGTGTCAGTTCTAAGCACGTCTTTAAAGAGCACCATGTTTCTATTTGCTTTCTTGTACTTTACCATTTCTGTGATAAGCACATTCCTCATATGTTCTACTGATTCCAGAGAGTGAGGGTCACAGAAAACAAAAATGCCCCAAATTATTCTCAAAACTGGTGCTCAAAGCAAATTCATGCTGGTCAACCTGTAGATCCAAAATCTGAAGCTGGGACTTTCCAGTTGATCTTTCCAATGAACATAATAAACACCCATTTTTATGCTGTTTTACATTACTTTTGTTTGCATCGTTAGTGATACATATGATACCCAAAATGACGTCCTTTCTATAGTAGCCTCAATTGTTTTTCATACAACAGAGGTCACCAAATCTACAATAAGGGCTACCAGCTTTACTTAATTTGGTGTTTGGTATGTGATATACTTTTGGTAGGCACCAAAGCATTAAAACTATTCTCTATAACTCCAAGACTTCATCTAACTTCTTAATTCTTTAAAATTTAGAAAATTTAACTTTGTTACCCAAAATACTTTATACAAATTTATAGGTCTTTTTCCTCATAGAAAAGTCAATTTGAGGATTATTTTGTTTCTAGCCTGTTGTTGTCATTTTTCTCCAAGTTTTCTGGAAGGATGGTGTTCCATCATTCATTCCTCATCATTTTCAATGTTTTTTTACCTCATGTTAAGTGAGAAGGAGTGGAGCCAGGAAAAGTGAAAATAAATCTCTCCATTGAAGTAGCCCTTCTACATGAATGTGGCTCAGTAATACTATTTTATAAAAACATTATAGTAACTTCAATAAAGATAGAATACAACTGGAAAATATCTGACAAAGGAATTTTTAATAAATAGATATAGAAATATATAATTTTATTTTATTCTTATCTACATATATTTTATAGTTATGTACTTAGAGTTTTCATGAATAGAAATTATATATTTTATTTAACATAAATATCTCTGTAAAATCTCTGTAGATGTAGAATCCTCAGAATTTTATGTTTGATAACATTTTTTATATGTACATATAATTTTAGTTCCAAGATATTATTTTTATATGAATATTATAATGTCACAGTGTGCATATTGGGTAAAGTCTACCCATATCACAGCAGAAATCACCTTCATTTTATTTTTTATTTATATTTAATTTGCCATGGTTTATCAGGAATCTAAATTTTATTTTAACATTTTCAAGTGCACCAACATTAAGTATCACAGCTATTCATTTAAACTAAATGGAAATTTATCATTCTTATATGTAATTTAAAGGGAATTTATCAAGATAGAAACATTATTGAAAAAAGATAATGGTAAAATATAAAGTTTATAGAGAGTGTATTATGTTTCTTTACCAAAATTAAATTTTAATATTTGATTTTAAATGCCCTGATAGTTGATAGAACCATAATCAAGGAAAATACATAGTAAAGAGATAGCTGTATTGCATTTTACTGACCTACAACAATGGGAGTGTCAAACCATAAAAAGTTATGCCCTGGCTGGTGTGGCTCAGTGGATTGAGCACCAGCCTGTGAACCAAAGTGTCACCAGTTCAATTCCCAGGTAGAGCACATGCTTGGGTTTTGGGCTAGGTCCCCAGTAGGGGAAGTGTGAGAGGCAATCACTCATTGATGTTCCTCTCCCTCTCTTTCTCTTTCCCTCCCCCTTTCTTTAAAAATAAATAAATAAAATAATTTTATTAAGTAGTAAAAATTAAACAAAGAATTACATATGGTTAATGGTAAATATCTAAATGCCCCATTTAAAATTTGGATATGTATAATATTATAACGCGCTTGAAATAACATTAAACATATCTAGTTGTATGTATATCTTCCTAATTACCTAGGAGGAGATTTTCTTCATCATGAACATAAACATCTAGACTCCACAAATTATAATACTGATGTTACTTAAATATACACATCTCTATAACATGCCTATGGGTTAATTTTTGTTGATGAGTTTATTACTCTGATCTCATTGCATTGCAATGAATTCCTATAGGCAAGCACCTGGAAGTAATTACCTGAAGAATTTAACTATATGCACAGGTATGGCTTAGGAAAGCAAAAATATGCTTTAGTTCATGCAAAATTCAATAGCCTGCCTAGTGGGTTACATTTCTGACTTAAATGAAAATCATCGCACTAAACTTTTAAGGTCTAACCAAAGCAAATCTTTAAAATTTAACCTGTTTTTTCATAAATACTTTTAATCTTCATGCTCTCTGTATAACTAAGACTAGTTTCCAAGATAAAGCATAATTTTAGAGAAGGGAAAAAAGTACCTCTACTCTGTGTTGTGAAATTAAGTACTTGCAAGACTTTCTGATTCTCTGGCCTGTAGTTAAGTTCTCTAGAAAAGTGGATTCCCATATTGTAGCACTAAGAAGAGGGAAGACTCCCAAACTCTTTTTACAAGGTCAGTATTATTCTAATTCCAAAACCAGGTAAAGACACAACAGAGAAGGAAAACTACAGGCCCATATCTCTGATGAACATAAATGCTAAAATCCTCAACAAAGTATTAGCAAACTGAATCCAGCAATACATTAAAAGTATCATACATATGCCATGATCAAATGGGATTTATTCCAGGGATGCAAGCGTGGTATGACATTTACATAAGTGCATGATATATGCTCAACCTGAAAAAGGATTTGAAATCCTTTTTTCAAAAGAATTTGAAATGCATTATATATGATATATCACATAAAAGCATGGAAGATAAAAATCAAATAATCATATTAATAAATGCTGAAAGAGCATTTGATAAAATCAAGTACCCATTTATGATAAAAACACTCAGCAAAGTGGGAATAGAGGGAGCATACCTCAACATAATAAAGGCTATATATGAAAAACCTACAGCTAATATCATACTCAATAGGCAAAAACTATAATCGCTTTCCTTAAGATCAGAAGCAAAACAGGTGCTCACTTTCACCACTGTTATTCAACATGGTACTGGAAGTTCTAGCCATGGTGATTAGGCAAGATGAAGAAATAAAAGGCATACAAATTGGAAAGGAGAACGTAGAACTGTCACTATTTGCAGAAGACATGATCATATACATAGAAAACCCTATAGTTTCCCCCCCAAAACTGCTCATATAAACTTACAGTCAGTGTGTTGATGACATTTATGTGAAAATTTGGACTTGAGAGTTGATGCTGTTACTATTATTTCTTAGGGATAAAGAAATTCAATGATTTAATACATGTACAGACTAATAACATCACTTGGTACACAGTAAGCTCTTAGTAAAAATTTTAGCCATTCACTAAAATATAAATTAGTAAATTAATTTTCCTATATTTTGAAGATATTGACAGATTTATATAAAACAATCCATAAAAAGACAATACTTGGCAAAGCTTTTAGTTTATATGAAGTACTCAATCAGAATGATATATCACTTTGGTAATTATTATTACTATGATTATTTGTATTTTACTTTATTGAAGTTGTGTGTTATAATACAGACTTTTTATATTTCTAACAACAATGATACGTTATTAGTAATTAGATGCTATCATAACTTGGTAAAACAGTACTTTCACATATGTCTGAGAGAAGATGTGAACTGATAATTATGCAATTAAATAAACACAAAATTAAAACAAGGGTTTTGATGCTAGAATTATTAAGACTTTTCTTGCTGTTGGGATGTGGTAAACATACCCTGAACATGGTAAGGACATGGATTCAGAAGGGCAGAAGGCAGACTCTTATGTGTTGAGTTGTGTCCTTTCAAAATTACATTTGAAGTCCTAATTCTTAGTACATTAGACTGTGACCTTCAGAAAAATATCTTTATGCATTCAACTAGTTAAAATGAAGTCAAACTGGAATAGGGTGAGTCCATAATTCAAATATGAATGGCGTTCTTTTGAAAATCAGAAAATTGGACATAGAAATGCATACAGAATGTCATATGAAAATGAAGGCAGAGATAAGGATGATGTTTTTTTCATACCAAAAAACACGAAAGATTGCCAGAAAACTACCATAGCTATAGAAGAAGCATGACAACTATTGCCTTGTATAACCCTTAGAAGGAACCAAACTTACCAAAACCTTGATGTTGGGTCTCTCCCCTCCTTTATTGTTTAAGCCACCTAGTTTATGGTACTTTTGTAATGGCAATTATACCATGCTATACAATTATAATAACATCCCCTGTTAGAAATTAATTCTAATGACAATCCAGAAAGTCTTATCTTTGAGTATGATGTTACTTGTAGATTTTTCAAATTTTTTTTTAGGTTGAGCAATTTTAATCCATTCCTTCTTTTCTGAACATTTTTATCATAAAAATGGATTTCATCAAATGTTCTTTCTGGGATTATGTTCATCTGGGATTATGTGGTTTCTTTCTTGTTGTTCTAATAAAATGGTGTATTACATTGATTTCCTTATGGTGAATACTGTTTTATTCCTGTAAAAAAATTATTTAGTAATAATGCAAATTTTGTTAATATAGTGCTAGATTCAGTTTGTTGAATTTTGTCGAGGTTCTTTGTATATATATTCATAAGGGATATTGATTTTTCATTTTACTGTGTTGCTTTTTTTCACAATGCATTAGGAAGTGTTCCATCCTATTCAGTTTTGGGGGGAGAGTTTGAGAGATGTTGAAGTTAATTAATTTTTAATGCTTGAGAAAATTCACCAGCCAAGCCACTATTTCTGGGCTTTTGTTTGTTGTAACACCTTTTGTTTACTAACTGAATCTCTTTATTGTTATAATTCTTTTGAGATATTATATTTCTTCTTAAGTCAGGTTAAGTATGTATATTTCAAAGAATGTTTACATTTCTTCTGGATTATCTAACTTGTTGGTATATAACTTCATAGTGTTCTCTAATAAACCTTTTATACTGTAATATTAATAGTAATGGCCCCATCTTATTTTTTAAACTGTCATACAAATCATTCATTTCAATATTAAAAGATATAGTTAAAATTACAAAAAGCATAATGAAACTAAGAGCTCTAAATTTGCAGGTTGTCAGATGCTTACAAACAAGAAATAAGATCTCTGTACATTGAGATTTGGTTCTTATGAAAATGCATGTGAAGGACTGAGGAGAGGTCTATTCACAGACTTTTCTGGGGCCATAACCCATAATTTTCTACTGGATCCTGATGCCACCTGAGAACTACATGCAGCTGATCTTGGTTCAACCTATGCTGGAGAATTTAATTACAGAGATATATTCCTGCATATTGTGGACCCCAATTTTGTCTTGAAATTACTGAAAACAGTTTTTTTCCTTTTGGACTTGTAACAGACTGGTGCCCTTTTAATCTTTCTTTTGTTTTTGGTCTTATTTACAAAGTAAATAAGTAAGAAGGTATAGGTGTTTCCTCACTGAACTCCTTAGTGCCGTTTCTCCCAATGCCTTTGCTGTCAGATGGGCTCCTCTGTAAAAAACTTGTCCTCAGCAGACCATGTCTACTCAGAGTATTTCTGTAATAGCTGAATCACTTCTGCACCATATATTTTTTTGGTTTGTCTTCATAAACACCATCAATTTGAAGCAAAACCTTAGGATCAGAAGATAAAGATTCTTCAAACTTCTTGAGAGTGACAGTGTTAAAGATATTACAGTAGTGGACACCAAAAACTTTTCCCAGAGATTTGCAGACTTCTGTAAGTTCTCCAAGACATTTCTTAACCACTTATTCTCTCTGAAATCCCTGTGTCACTAAGGCATTTTTAAAATATAGCTGGAATTTTCTGTTTCCGTAAAGTCTATCTTTAAATGCCTATTTAGTAAATTTGGGCTTTACTTTCAGGCATCACATAGGCAATTGCATGGTCAATAGTATTGATATAGAAATCTTCATCCAAGATCATGCCAAGTGTTAGCTTTTAAAAAGTCTTTTGCAAACTCCCAGAACACAAAAGCCCTGGGCTGGATGGTTTCACAGGAGAATTTTACAAAACGTTTAAGGAAAAGTTAACCCCCATCCTTCACAGACTTTTCCAAAATTTCCAAGTAGAGGGAAGACTCCTAAAGTCTTTTTATGAAGCCTGCATCATCCTAATCCCAAAACCAGATAAAGAAACAACAAACAAAGAAAACTACAGGCCAATATGATGAACATAGATGCTAAAATCCTCAACAAAATATTGGCAAACTTCATTCAGCAATATATTAAAAAGATCATACACCATGATCAAGTGAGATTCATCCCAGGGATGTGATGATGGTACAATATTCACAAGTAAATAAACATAATACACCACATAAACAAGAGCAAAGACAAAAATAACATGATCATATTAATAGATGTGGAAAAGGCATTTGATAAGGTAAAGCACCCATTTATAATAAAAAGCACTCAGCAAAGTGGGAATAGTGGGAACATTCCTCTACTTAATAAAAGCCATATGCAAGACACCTACAGCCAACATCATACTCAGTTGACAAAAACTAAAAGTTTTCCCACTAAGATCAGGAATAAGACAAGGATGTCCACTTTTACCACTTCTATTCAACATAGTACTGGAAATCCTGCCATATCAATCACACAAGAAGAGCAAATAAAAGGCATCCAAAATGGAAAGGAGGAAGTAAAACTGTCATTGTTTGAAGATGACATGATAGTGTACATAGAAAACCCTACAGACTCCACCAAAAAAACTACTTGATCTCATAAGTGAATTTGGCAAAACAGTGGGATACAAAGTAAATATTCAGAAATTGAAGGTATTTTTTGTACACCAAATGAAATATCAGAAAGACAAATCAGGAAAAAATTCACCTTTGGTATAGCAACAAGAAAAATAAAATACTTAGGAGTAAACTTAACCAAGGAGGTAAAAGGCCTGTACTCAGAAAACTACACAACACTGAAGAAAAAATTAGGGAAGACACAAATAAATGGAAACATATACCATGTTCATGTATTCAGAGCATTAACATCATCTAAATGCCTATACTACCCAAAGCAATTTATAGATTCAACACAATCCTTACTAAAATACCAATAACATATTTCACAGATACACAACAAACACTTCAAAAACTTATATGGAACCATAAACAATCTCAAATAGCTGCAGCAATTTTGAGAAAGAGGAACAAAGTAGATGGGGTCACCATACCTGAAATCAAACTATATTACAAGGTCACAGTAATCAAAACAGCCTGTTACTGGCATAAGAACAGACACATAGATCAATGGAACAGAATACAGAGCCCAGGAATAAAGCCAAGTCTCTATGGTCAATTAATATTTGACAAAGGGGGGCAGAAAAATAAAATGGAATCAAATAGCCTCTTCAACAAATGATGTTGGGAGATCTAGACAGCTACATGAAAAAAAATGAAACTCAACCACCATACAAAAAAATACACTCAAGATGGATAAAATACTTAAATATAAGTTGTGATACCGTAACATTCCTAGAGGAGAAGATAGGCAGGAAAATCTCATATTCCATGCAGCAATATTTTCACTGATACGTCCCCTAGAGCAAGGGACATAAAGGAAAGAATAAACAAATGGGACTTCATCAAAATAAAAAACTTCTGCATGGCTAAAGAAAACATTATCAAAATGCAAATGGAACCAACTGTACAGGAAAATATATTTGCCAATGATATCTTGGGCAAGGATTTGATATCCAAAATATGTAAAGAAATCATATGACTCCACACCAAGAAGATGAACAATACAATTAAAAAATGGGCCAAGGACCTGAACAGACACTTCTCCAAGGAGGACATACAGAGGGCTCAGAGACATATGAAAGGATGCTCAGTATCAGTAGTCATCAGAGAGATGCAAATTAAAACCACAGTGAGATACCACTTCACACCAGTCAGAATGGCCATTATAAATAAATCCACAAATAATAAGTGCTAGCAGGGTTGTGGGGAAAAGGGATCCTAGTACATTGTGGGTGGGAATGCAGACTGGTGCAGCTTCCATGGAAAACAGTATGGGATTTCCTCAAGAAACTAAAAATAGAATTGCCTTTTGACCCAGCAATTCCACTGCTGGGTTTATACCCTAAGAATCCTGAAACACTAATTCAAAAGTACCTATGCAACCCAATGTCATAGCAGCACAATTTACAGTAGCCAAGTCCTGGAAGCAGCTTAGATGGATCAAATAACTATGGTACATTTATGCAATGGAATACTACACAGCAGAAAGAAACAGGGAGTTTCTACCCTTCGTGACAACATGGATGGAACTGGAAAATATGCTAAGTGAAGTAAGCCAGGCTGTAAAAGACAAACACCATGTGATCTCACCTATAAGTGGAACCTAAGTAACAAAACAAACTGGCAAGCAAAATATAGCCAGAAATATTGAAATCGACAACAAACTGACAATAACCAGAGGAGAGGGGACAAGAAAATAATGTGGGAAAGAGGGAAAGAGATGTAAATGTATATGTATGACAGATCCATGGACAGAGCTAAAGGGGTTGGGATTGAGGGTAGGAGGTAGGCATGGGTAGGGCAGGGGAAAATGTTGGTGGGAAAATGGAGACACCTGTATTCAAACATCAATAAGAAAAGTAAAACAAAATGAGTAAAAAGTCTTTTGCATTGTGTCATGCATACATAGACCCTTTTTCAAATATCCACAACTGATTTTTTGTATACTTATTCCCCAAGAAAATGTCAACTGGCATATTCATAGCAAATCTCCCCCAAGGAGCTACAGGTTTTGTATTCCTCACTTCTTATGGTGAACTATGTATGTCCTTGAACAAACCTTACAATATTTTTTATGTTTCCAGTCACATCTGATATCTTATAATCCTTTGTTTTACAGCAAATATCATAAGAAAAATCTGGGTGTTTCTTGCAAAAATCTGGATTAAATCCAATTTCACTAATGAAAGCCAAAAGCTCTGTTCTGCATTCTGTTATATTTAAGTAGTAATGTATCATACTATACAAAATATTGAAGTGTGTCTCTCTTGTATGATGGTTTCCATCTTCCTCCATCAGTATACATCACTTTGGTCTGGTTGACAGGATAGTAAGTATACAAAAGCAGGCAGTGAAATATTTCAACATCTCTTCCAACTTTGCTAGATTTTTAGTGGTAACACTACATGGATTTAGGGAGAGACACATGTATCACAAATCACACATTGGGTTTGCCAATCCCCATTCCAAAAACCAGTGTCACACAGATAACTCGGCAGCCATCCTGACTGGTCCCCTTGTGCTGCAAGCTGTCTCTGGAAGAATCACTGAGGCTAGTGTGATAAGCAAGAGCAGTGAGAACATCCTTTTTAAGGAGTGAACCATTGTGTCACATTCCCACCTGGAGAGACAGTAAATTATCCCTGAATCATGTGGATGATGCTTTCTGATCCACTCTAAGCAGTCAAATGCCACCTTTTTTTAATAACACATGTTATAGATTATAGATATTAATGCTCATGTTAAACATCTGAGGTCTGAGAATCTTTAGTTGAGTATGATGTCCTTCTGGATCCTGAGATTATATGTAGCAGTATGCACCATCACCAGAACAAAGGGAGTCTTCTGGGGAAGCATAGTCATTCTTTTGTAATCTTGATAAAAATCTTGTCTTCCCTGACTGATACAATATGCATCATCAATAACAAACTTTGCCAGGAATTTCTTCTCACACAGAGTCTCTAGAAGAAATCACTTTGTTGGAATGGAATACTACACAGGAAGGAATATGTAGAAGGTCTTTGCACAGACCTTCTCTGGAGTAACCTACAGAAATTTTATAATTGGATCTTTTTGTAACTGAAGGTAAATATTTATCACTCCTGAGTCAATTTTATCACTTCTTAGATATGTTGCTAGAATATCCAGTGAAGTTAGTTTTTGGACTTGACCTACTGTAAGTAATCTCCAGGGAGAAATGACAATAGTGACCCCAAAAGAAACACAGGCAGGGAACTAGTAACACAAACTTCTACCATTTTCAGTGGGCATTAAGATACAATAAGCACCAAGCAGTGCATCATTGATTGTTTCTAGCTGGTCAGTTCTAAAATTATGCAGAATTAGCTTTAAAATTATTTCTGATTTTAGTTATGTCTTCTGTCTTTTTATCATTGTCAATGTAGCTAAGCATATGTTAATGTTCTTTAACTCAAGGACCCACATTTGGTATTATTGATTGTTCCTGTATTCTAAATTTTATTTATCTTTGCTTAAGCCTTCATTATTTTTTTTCCTCCTGCTGGCTTTGGGTTTGGTTTGTTTCTATTTTTCTAGTTAGGTTATTGATTTGAGATCTTTCTTTTTTTAAATATGTTTTTCATAAATATTTATCTGAGTAATACTACTACATTTTATATGTTTTGATATGCTGTGTTTTGTTTTTGAGTCTAAGTATTTTCTAATTTTCCTTGTCATTTTTCTTTGATGTTGATTTTTAAGAGTTTGTGGTTTACTTTCCACATATTTTTGAATTTTCAGTTTTCTTTCCACTATTCATTTTCAGTTTCATTCTAATGTAGTAGGAGAAGAATCTTTATGTGATTTCAGTCTTTTTAAATTTGTTGAGATTTGTTTTTTACCTTAACATAGGGTCTATCATGGAGAATGTTCTGTTTGCACTTGATGACAATGTGCAGATTATCCTTGCTGGATGGAGTGTTCTAGATATGTTTATTAGGTCTGATTGCTTTATAGTGTCATTCACATCCTCTACGTCCTTATTTATCCTCTATTTGTATGTTCTATCTATAATTGAAGGTGGTCTTTGAAGTTTTCAGCTATTATTGTAGAAATGGTTGTTTCTTCATTTACCTTTGTAAATGTTTCCTTCATGTATTTGTAACCTTTTATGGTTAGCTAATAAATGTCTACAATTGCTTTATTTTCTTAATGAATTGATCTTTTATTAGCATCTAATGCCTTTTTTTTGACTGTTTTTGATTTACAGTGTATTTGAATAATATTATGATAGTCACCAGCTCTCTTTTGGTTATTATTTTCATGGACTATCTTTTTTCCATCTTTTGAATCCATTTGTCTTTGCAACCGATGTGTCTCATTTGTGAATAGCCTATAGTTGCATTTTTATACCCTCTTCTAATTTCAACCATTGGATTGGAGATTTTAATCCATTTATATGAACATTATTAACTTACAAGGAGAAACTTGCACCATTTCCCTATTTTTTCAGTGTTTATCACAAATCTTTGGTCACTCATTTCCTGCATTACTGCCTTTGTTTGTGTTTAGTTGTTTTTTTTTTAAGTTAACCATTTCATTTTCTTGTTTCTTTTTGTCTGCATACTTGTATATTATTTTACTTCCATTCACCTAGATTTAGATTATTTCCAAGTCAATATACTCTATTTTTAAAAAATAAGATTTTATGTTTTTAGAGTAGTTTTCTGTTGACAGCAAAATTGAATCAATGTCACAGAGATTTTCATGTGCCCCAGCCCTCACAAATGCATAGCCTTCCTCATTACTAATATTCCCCACCAGAGTGGTATATTTATTACTAGTGATTAGCTTATATTGTTACATCATAATTATCCAAAGAGTTTATTACTTAAAGGCTAATTTTTATATATTGAATCATTAGATTACATTTAATGTCTTATATTTATAGCAATCTAGTTTGATTTGATATCAACTTACTTTCAGTAGAATACAAAACCTCTGCTGCTTCACAGATATCTGTCTTTTATGATATTACTGTCACAAATAATATTTTTACATCATGTTGCACAAAACATAATTATGAAAATATTTAGGCACTATATTTACATCAGGTAGAAAATAAAAAGTAGAGTTATAAAAAATGATGTTACTAGATTTTGTGTTTGTCCATGTAGTTATCTTCTCCAGACATTTTTATTTCTTGTGGGGCATATCTGATGGTAACAGACTCCTTTAGTTTTTTGCTTTTTTCTTAATATGGAAATATCTTAACATCACCCTCTTTTTTGAAGAACAATTTTCCCACATATGGAATTCTTGGTTGACATTTTCTGTTTTTCCTTTTAGCCCTTCAAACTTACCATTCTGTTGGCCTCTGGTTTCAATGATTTCTGATATGAAATTGGGTGTTAATAATATATAGAATTCTTTGTATATAATGAGATAATGTTCATGGCTTTAAGATTCTCTGTTCTTCATTATTTTAGCTTCATTTTGCTGATTTCTTGGAATATAAACTAATACTTTCAGCAAATATGGGAAGTGTTCTGCTTTTATTTCTTTAAGTACTCTTTTTTTTACATCTTTTCTCTCTCTCTTTTATTTCTAGGACTCACATGCTCTTAAGTTGGTGTGTTTGATGGTCTCTTACAATTCTCTGACAGAACTGTTTTTTTCTTTTCATACTAGTACATTTCAAGTGTCCTCTCTTAAAATTAACTCTAAAAATTTCCTGATTCTGGCCACTGCTTGACCAGATCTGATGTGGAATCCCTCTAATTAGTTATTCATTTCAAATATTATACTCTTCAACTTCAGAATTTGTGTTTGTTTCCTTTTTATAATCCTGTTCTCTTTATTGATATTCTTTATTGTTTATACATTCTTTCCCTGCTTCCCTTAACATTTTTTTCACAAAACTTTCTTACAACATTTAAACTGACTTTTTCTTGATTTAGTGTTCACTTGGCTAATATAAAATTGTGACTATCTCCTGAGTTCTCTCAAACTCGGTCCCATTTTTTCAGTGTTTCATTGGGAATAGAAATTTGTTGGTGCCTATTCCATTATCTTGCTGCTATCTTTCCCAGAAACAGTCATTTTGAAAGATCTATGTCTATTTGACAGTTAAGATTGGTAGTTTTTTTTACACATTTTATTACTGAAGTTTTCAAATATATATAGAAGTAAATAGAATATTATAGCAACTTTCCATGCATCCACCAACCAGCTTATATATGAACAATTTACAACCCCTTTAGTTGAATTTATAATTCTACTCACTCTCCCTGTTTCCCTTATATTTGAAAGCCAACCCCAGACTCACTATATGATTTCATCAACCCACCTAAGTATCTCCAGAGACAAAAACTCTTAAAAGATCAATTATATTACCTTTATCACAAACACAGTTAACAGTAGTTGGTTAATGTTAATAATATCCAGTTAATTTTCTCAAAAGTGTAGTAATTTTTGAAAAGTTAAATTTTTTATGTTAAATTCATTTTTTTGCTGGTTTTTAAATTTAAAAAGTGCATATGGCTCCTAAATATTTTGTATCATTATCTTATTGTTTATCACTGTATTAAACAATCTACATTTTAATGAAAATTATTAGTCAATTAATATCAAAACATATATTAAAAATGATGGTTTTCTAGGTATGCCTTTTCTCTAAATCATGAGTAAAGAAATTTAATATAGTATTGACCATAAAACTATATGTAGGCTTAAATTGTTTTGGATTTGAAGTTCTGTTTATAAGCTAATATATTTTTAATTTTTCTGTCTTAGATTTTGTGACATATGTTAATTATTATTAAATACATTCTCAACAATAGCATAATAAGTACTATTATTATAATTTTAGAGATTAGGAAATTATAAGAAATTAAATATTTGGAACAGGGTCACACAGCCATAATGTAACAGTGCTAGAACTTAATACAAGACAGTATTTAAAAGCTAAATCTGATTAAACAAGAGGCTACTCTGAGTCTCATGTTTTTTCTATTTCTTTACTTTTTAAAATAAATGTTGGTTTATTAAATCATGACATTTGTAAATGATACTATATATATATAGTATTGTGCTTTTTTTGTTATTGTGTTTGTTATTATATTCCATGAAATATCAAGGTAGTAGAACATGTTTATTTAGGAAATTTAACTCAGAGGAGATAATTCGGGGTTTTTTTTAATCATAGAGTTTTAGGTTACACAAATATGTTAGATAGTAGATAGTAAAAATATCTATAGCTCAGTATTAAACAGAAAATATAAATATTGAATTCAAACTTTAAGCAATAGCAAAAAACTTTTGCATAATTAATAGACAAAATTCACATTTGGTTGTTTGTCAAATAAATTTTATTTTATGTTTTAAAATATCTATATTTTTTAGTGTTTTTTGTGTCTGAGTTAAGTATTATGTTAAAAATATTATGGGTAAAAGCAAAATGATATCTAAACTAGGTATTTTCTTTTTATCTGTTATGTAACAAATTGCATTTTATCTTTCATTTTGAAAGTAAAATGAACCTGTATCTTGTAGATTGCAAAGTTACAAATATGATGCATTTCTAATGATATTTTATTAAATATTAATGACATATTAGTTTTATATATTCTAAAATTTTAATCATATCAAAGATAAATTGATGTGATATTAGTGGTCAATAGATCATATTTTACTATTGAGCTATAAAAGATGAAAATCATGAATATGGATCTGTCTTACATAAACTAAAATTATTTCCAATTTTTCCAATATGACAAAACTTATCATTACGTTATATAAATTTGCAATGATAAATATTTTCAAAAACAATCATTATATAGTTTAAATAAACACTTAATTTTCTTTAAATAGATATTCTTTCCTCAAATTTTCTGTCTTAAGTGATCTAACAATATTTTGTCTTAGATGAGTTTTACCTACAATCATATTTGTAGTGACAAATTAGAAAAAACAGCATGATTATGAGATTAAATTAGGGAAAACAACTAGCTGTGTATGAATAATAATTCTTTGACTGCTTAAAAGAAAATGTATATCCAGTCTGAAAGCTCTGTTAGTCATTACTGCATAGAGTTTGAAAAGAATAACATTATTTCTGCACTATTTACAGTCTTCTCTGAATCTAAAATCCAGGTTCTTGTGGTTTAATAAGAAAGAATGTGGGGAGGTGTATGTACACAAACAGGTATTATTTGAAAGTATGCACATACGCCATATGAAAAATTTACATGTAGAGATCTGGAAGGATTCACTTTTAGGATAGAACAAAGAGGAACTCTGTTTTCAGATGTATAATCATGAATGGGAGAAAAGTAAAGTTTGTTCTTTTTTTTATGATCAGTACATTCCAAACAATATTACTTGATGGGATTTCTTAATTGTCTATCACATCTTTGCATCACTTTATAATCACCTTCAGATATGTTATATATTTTTTAAAACTAAAACAGAAAAAAAGACATTTCATTACACAAGATAACTTGCAATTTTTTTAAGACTGGCTAAATATAAAATAAATAATGAGCTTTTATACCAGTTGGATATTGAATTATTTCAAAGACACTGAACTACAGCATCATCTTCATTTTCACACGTTAAAGCCAGGCATATGGTAAGTAATTAATCATATACTTCTTTATTGTTTTGATTAAATGTATTTTATACACTTTTTGTTTAGAATTTAATTTCAAATCATTCTTATGTGAATCAGTCATTAATTTACCATGTTTTGAAAAAGAGAGAGACAACAGAAAGGAAAAAATGGCTTTCTGTTAAAATGAGAATGACACTTTGGATGTCAATGGTTTTTAATGAAATAAATATGACACTATTAATTATATATAAAACTGAATAGCATTGACCAAAGTATACTTACTCTTTTATAAAACAGATAATACAGAACAAATAACCTTATTTCTATTGCTATTTGAAAATTACTGGGAAGGCATGTTTTAAGGATGAATGTGGTGAAAGACTATAGTTACATTTCAATTTTTGAAAATAATTTACATAATTAAAATCTGTGTGGGGATATAAGAAAAATTATTTTTAATTATTGCAGGTAACTGTCAGCTAAATATTAAGACATTGTATTTTATTGATTGCTTATTTCCAATAAAACTTTAAAATAAGGATTATTCATGAGTTTCTTATTCATTATTAGTCTGGACATTTTTAGACAATTTGTTTCTAGGTGTTCTAATAGATATGTTTTCACATACCTAATTTAGTCATTAAATTGGAAAATATAAGTAGTTTTAGACAATTTATTATTATAAAAATGTTATATGTACAAGTTGATTTTATGAATAGCTTATTTTAAAATAGCATAAGGTTAGTCTGTTAATAGAAACTCACTGTAAGTGAATTCCATGACTAATATTTTTCTCAAGTAGGTATTCTCTAAAAAGAATGATAATCAGTTTCTCACACTTTAATAAACCAGTAAACTTACAGAGTAGTGCAGTTTTGATTCTACTTATCACAAGTGTTTTAGTAATTGTGAATTATTATATATTTTTTAATGTACAGTAGCAAGTGAGTTGTTACCTGGAGGCACTTAGAGTTGTAATGGCACCCTCACTAGTTTTTACTTAATACTATTTTATTGGGTTTATGTGGAATATTCATTAAATTACTAATACAATTTTCTTAGTGTAAACTGAACTTCATTGTCAATGCTGGAGTTCTTACTGTCTCAAGACTTTTGAAGATGCCACTCTATTTGTCCTATTTCTTCACAACTTTGATATTTGAAATTTAATAAAATTTATCTTTTCCGTTAATAGTGACTTTTCATTGGTTTGATTGCTCTGGAGTTATAATCATTGTTTCAAAGTGGTCAGGGATGGGTGAGGAGGGATTTACACATGTCTTAACTACTAGGGAAACAATAAAGAATGACAGATGGGAAGCCAATCCCATATCAAGGCTCTGCTAAAACATATCACTACTGTTGGATGTCCTTTTATTTAATCACTTTTTATTGTTACTCTCTTACAGTTGTCCCAATTTCTTCCCCTTTGCCCCCTCCACGCATCCCACCTCCTGGTGTTCTTGACTTTTTAATATTTATTGTTTTTTGTATAGACATGATTCATTAACCTCTTTGAATTGTAATACTTAATTAAATAACATTATTTATTAATTATGCACCTTTTGTCACTATGTTTTTTAAATATCGTATCCCCAAATTGTTGAGATAAGGCAAATTTCAATGTATCCTACTATTGTTTACATTCACATCAGTCCAAAATCAGTTCATTATTTTAAGTTATAAAATTTTTGGAATTTAAACTGTTTAGAAAGTAGAGTAATACTTTACATTTTCAATTTATTTTTAATATTGTCAATGGCATAAGACTTTTAAAATGACATACCATGCCAATATTATGTTTCCTAATGATTAATATGAACTTATATTTATTGAAATGTGTGCCATAGACTACTTTGATAATAAAGTTTAACTACTGTAGCCATAGGAATTGTTCTTACTATTAGATATTTTTACCAATTCAAATCAGTTTGGATGTCTATGGGTTAATTATTGATTAGGCATTTTATTTTAATAATTTATCTATAATATTGTGTGTGTTTTCCATTGTTTAGACTTACATAAATCAAGTTATAAGAGTGAGTAAGATAATGATGGAGAAAAAAGAAAGTGGAAAGAATAAGATATAAAACAACAAAATTCTGAAAGTTTCTCTTTTTTAATTATAGGTTTATGGATAATTTATTAAACTCCAGTGAAGCTTAAACATGTACTGAGCACTGAAACTAAAATTTTACTTTTAATGAAAACAATAGAGCATTCAATAATATAGCTTTTTCACATGTATCTAACATCTTTTCTGAAATTGCTTCAAAAAATAAAAATAACAAGTCATAGGTAATAATTATCAAATGACTCAATTAAATGTGATGAAAAATTCTAGCTTTACAATGCAATTAAAGTTTATTTTTGGTAGAATACAAAAGAATTTCTTTTTCATTGTACAAATAAATTAACACAAAATGCTTCAAATTCATGTTATCACAGGCATTACTTAACATACTAAGGAAAAGAAAGTATTACAAAAAATAACAGTGGTAAATATCCACTTGACACTTTAGAATTCATAAACACTGCCCCAGAGGCAGTTTTTTCTTTGAGAATGAACACTACGATAATTCAAACTGTAATAAATAATATTTAATTGACTCTGTATGATACCACTTGATTTTAAATGGGACTTTAAAAGGGTATAATACATGAATAAATGTGTGTATACCCATCATATAATATTTTTATTAAAATATAAGATAAGCCCAGCCTCGTGTGGCTCAGTGGATTGAATAACAGTTTATGAACCAAAGGGTCCCTGGTTCAGTTCCCAGTCAGGGTACATGCCTGGCTGCAGGCCAGGTCCCCAGTAGGGGGTGTGTGAGAGGCAATCACACATTGATGTTCCTCTCCCTCTCTTTCTCCTTCCCTTCCCCTCTCTCTAAAAATAAATAAATAAAATTAAAAATATATATAAGGCAATAAATACAATTGTATCTTCTTAGGAATCTATATTGAAGAAAATATTAAATTCCCATGATTCATATATTAAGGTCCAAACATTTCTTCTCTTCTCTCAATATTCTTATAAAGATGAATAGGCTTAAACATTAATTTAAAAAATTTGATCATTGTTTTTCAAGATAATATAACTTTTTATTTCCCTAAGGTACTTTCTTAGAATGATTATTAGTTTACAAATATTTTCTTAATTACTGTTTTAATTTTATAAGTTACAAACACAAATTATTCCTGAAAATCGATAATGTTTTAGAAATATGTCAGCTTTTCTGAATGACTCTCTACCAATTTTTCTTAATTACTTTTCCCAAATTCTATTTCTTTTTTTGTAAGATTTTATTTATTTATTTTTAGACAGAAGGGAAGGGAAGGACAAAGAGAGGGAGAGAAACATCCATGTCTAGTTGCCTTTTGCATGCCTCCTACCGGGGACCTGGCCTGTGACCCAGGCAGATGCCCTGACTGGGAATAGAACCGGCAACCCTTTGGATCACAGGCCAGCACTCAATCCACTGAGCTACACTAACCAGGCCCCAAATTATATTTCTCCCTACATATTTGTTTTCAAAAATTATGTGGGAGGAGACATGAAGTATAAAATTATTTCAGTCCTTGATTTCTCCAACTATCAGAAAAAACATGCATTTATTATATTTTTAACAGAGTTGTTTGTTGGGTTATTTTGTGATAAACGTAAAACCTAGGTTCAAAAATATTATCAAATTTCCATTGTCTGAAAAGGTGAGAATTGTTGATGAAGTTTCTGGTTAAGCAAACAAGACTGAGAAAAAGCTTGAGATTTGTGGAAAAGTGGACTAAAATATCAATAACTTGGACTGTTTACATTTTAAGGAGAAAAATTTAGTACATATGGCTACTTAACATTAGACATTTATATACACGTGATAAGCTTTTAAACAAGATTAAAAGACATCAACTGACATAACCTATGTACATCACAAATAGCAGGAAAAGTATTAGTGATTAGAATGTATAGAATATTCTACACATTAATAAGAACTGTGAAAAACATATAACTAGAAATTATTTTAAAGCTATGAGTAGGCCTATGTGTTTTTGGTGGAAATGTTTTTTGTTATTTCAATCAAAGCGTTTAGTTGCTTTCATCAAAATCCAGTGTTTTCTTCCCCTGCCCTGTTGACAAAAGAAGATGCATGTTCCAGCTCTAAGATTTAGCTGTGAAGTTATGTTGAATCACTCATGGCCATGTTGTTTCTGTCACCAGAGAGACTCAAATTATGGGGCTTCTTTGCCTTGGTTCTTGTCTCATTTGTGATAGATTATTCAGGCTAGACACAAAACTTATAGTGAAAATGAGGAACTATAGGGTAAATGGAGGCAGTCTTGCTTCCTTACCCAGATGTCTGGGCCACTACAAGCAGTTTCCCATAACCTTAAGAATAGGCCTGATAAGTAATGTTCTCATAGCCTTGAGACTGTGTCTGACAAACGGTTCCCACAGCCTTGAGTGTGCCCGCAGGCACGGAATCTTGCTGTGTTGCACAATATGCTCTGGGCTCCTGTCAGCTTTGTCTATATTTTATTATATAAGAGATCTGGGACTTTTCCCTGAGAGAGAGAGGGGACAGATGACATGAAGAGACAACAGGGGGACACACAACGTGCAGCGTGCATGGATTGCCCCACCCTTGAATAAAGGCTTGTCAAGCAGCCCCAGGGCTCCGGGAATACTCTTCTTCTGTCTACCCAAACCCCATGAGCCTGTTTGGCCTCAAACAGTCACAACACAGGTACCAAGTTGTGTTTAAAATACACTGGAGCATGAAAGCTTCAGCAGTCACCCAGCTAATCTGAGTGCCTGGCCCATTAGGATTTTAGGGTTTTAATGCTTGCAGCCAACCACTAGAGTGTCCCACTTCCTCCCATCTCCAGCTTTTTTCTTTACATATAGTAAAAGAAAGTAATTGACTGAATAACCTGGACTCTGGCATACAAAGGGAAAAAACTATGTTTTTTCTTTTTACAGACTTACACATGTTCCATTGACCATGCATAACCCTCTCCACTTAGTGGTGACCTGGGCAGATCCCATGCCTCGTCACTTATTCTCAGCTAAAAGGGTGGTTTAGTTCAGTCCAAACTGATGAAAACTTCATACGAATGTACAGTTCAAAGCACATGCACTTCCCCAGCTTAGGCCTTTCCATTGAATTAAGGATAAATATTTCTCAGCTTGTGTTCCCTGAGACAGATCCCCAAAAGTCATTTGCTGGTGGAGTGTTACATTTTTTTTTTAGGAATAGCCTCAGGGCTGATATTTACCTGGTGAATATTGGCACGGCTAGTTCCATTCTGATACAAAATATTTTTAAGCATATTGAAGAATGCTAAGCATGCATGGTACACTAAATAAATATTTGATGGATTAAAGATGGAAATAATTGTGAACATATTTGAAAACTTAGATGACAAATAGTAAAATTTATGGAAAAATACCATTGCCAAAATTCACTTGAATAGAATATGGAAAACCAATTAACTTTAAGAATATGACAGATGTTAAATAATATTTTAAAAGTTTCCCCTAAAAGTTATTTGCTCAGCTATTACAGGCGAGTGTTTTATTTTTATTTATTTTTTTTTAGTTTCAGGGTGCAAATAATTCCTAGTGCCTATTAACTGTTTCAGGAAATAGAAGGAGAGAAAAACCTATTTAACTCAGTTGATAAGACTACTAAAATCATGAAAGTAAAATCACACAAAATGTTATAAGAAAATGAAGATATAAGCTAATTTTCTTATCAGCTTGAAAGAAAAATAGGAAATAGGTACATCGCATCAAATGGAGAGTACTTTGAAGGTGACTGGAGTTGAAACATGTAAGAATAAATGCACAACTTTTATTAATAAATTCTAGTTTTGGGGGTCCTTCCTGGTGTCTAGAAGCTTTGATAGGGATGCGTGAGTATGTGTGTGAAATTTATGAAAGAACATGCCTTGATTCTATGACTGATCCATGATGGTAGCTGGTTTTGGAGAAGGAGATGAGCGTTGAGGTCTGGGAAAGAAAACAGAGGCAGTTCGAGATGTCGACTTCATTTGTAGTTTGTTACTTAAGTTAAAATCTATGAAGAGAATATAAAAATATTTACATGACATTTTTGTGGAATGTGGAGAAAGTTATGTCCATTATATTAATTTTCACAGCTTCTGCATACATTTTGTTAATCATAAGCATATATAAACACAACAAATAAGAAGAAAAATGGGAGATAGAAACATGTGCAATAGACTTGAGTAGTATAGTTCTGCTCTATTAAAGATGGGAAAATATTTGAATGCCAGTGGGAGAAACTCACTTAAGGGAAAAAACAAAAAACTGATGACTCAGAAGTAAAAGAATGTAGTTTTAGGAGCAAGCTCTGGAGAAGTTTCTGTTTGTAGGTCAGGACCTGGATAGAGGTATTGGGTGTTGATTGCTGCATGAATTAGGCATAAAGGATGCAACCTTAGACACTGGGCCTTGATAAGTAAGGAGCATTATTTTTTTCTTAAATAGATTTGAAGGGGAAAAGCAACTCATTTGAATCTTCTCTCCCTTATTATAGTTTAGGTGTTCTTTGTTTTATTATTTATTCTTGGCATAAAAAATATTAAATTGGTAACAGCATTTTTGTGTATATGTATCATTTTATGTAAGTGTATGTACATAAAAAGATATATTCATTCTAACTATGAATAGATGAAAAATTATGTCTTTATTGTATCTTAAGGAAATCTTATACAAAGGGCCACTTTGTGACTATGTATAATTATATTTCTTTGAAATTTATTTGCAAGTCTGTACAAAAAAATATAGCTTACAACCTGTGACAGAAAACTATTCTGTCCTTTAAAATAATGCTGAATTATTTTATCTATTTTAATTTAATGCATTGATTTTCTGATTTGACACCAAGGCTTCAATGAATTAAATTGTACTGGCTTAACTCTTTTATTCCCTTTGGCTCAGTTCATAATTCAGTCATCAACAATTCTGTATATAAATTTCACCTTACTGTTTTAGTTTATGTGCTTAAAAGCCATGTGCCTGAGTGTTAAGAAAAATAAGCAGACTGGTTAATGAAATTGTCTGAAATATATTACAACAAAGACAATGTTTTATTTTATTTATACACACAAATATAGAAAATAGTTCCAAAAATGTGCTAGTACTCTTTTTCTTTCAACCATAAATGTCAACCAGTACAAAAGGGTATGGGATTTTCTTGAAAATTACAAAATTTAAGCATTCAAATTAGAGTGTGTTAAGCAGCAAGGAAGCCTAAAAGAGACCCTTCATTACAAGATAAAATAAACATGGCTTTATTCAGAAATACTACCTCCGTCTTTCAACAAGAAATGCAACATACTTTTTTAGTTTCATGTAACAATCAGAATCAAGATCTCTTTAAGAGAACTTATAAAATGTTTTAGTGTTAAGTCAGATTTCCATATTTATTTTTTAATGTTTTATTGCTTAAAAGAAAATTTTTAGTGTCAGCGATATAAATATGACCCTAAAAACCCCATATTAAAGTTTATAAAAATAGTAATTATACATATTTAAGTGAGTATTTCATTATTTTTCATGTGCACAATAGTGTTATTCTCACTTTTTCTAGATTTCTATAGCCTAAGTAAGCAATCTGTTTGACAAATCAGTATTTCTCACATATATCTGTTTTTAACCTTAAATTGATTCATATTTAATTTAACATATTATATTTATATTTACTGAACTAATTAAAAGAGACTCAGAATAGCAACACTTAATGTTCTCTGTAAATGAAAATTTTAGAACACACTTTGAATAATTGTAGCTTTCAGTCAAGGTGGTGGGTAGCTCACAACCACACCAAAATTACAATTAAACTACAGAACAACCATTATTCAGAACCACCTGAAGTTTAGCTGAACAGGAGCCCTATAACTAAGTATATAAAGAAGCCACATTGAGACTATAAGGAGGGGCGCGGGATACCCCTCTTTATAGGATATCAATTTATTGAAATAGTAATACAATGTTATAACAACATGTTTTCTATAAAGTGAAATGAAAATGGGCTCATGGATAAATTTAATAAATCTGAAATTGCTGTACCAATATGATAAAAAGCAAATACTCTGAGTCTTCATTATGTGTCCTTAGAGTCTCATAGCTCATATTAAGAAACATAAGGAATTGTCTTCAAAATATAAAGAGAATTTAATATTAGGTCTAAAATTCTGAAAGAGTAGAAACTAATAAACTAAAGGCCAAGGAACTTAAAATATTTTGCTTACTATTTTATAAATAAATAAATCTTCAATTGATGACAAAAAATCAGGATATGTCTGTGAACTAAATTATACCAGTACTTCATGGTCTAACAAAGAAAACACCTTAATAAGATTTTGTAATGAGATCTCAGAATGCTTAATGGAATTTAATATGATACTTGCTAAAGATTTGTGCATGGATATAGATTTCCTAGAAAAAGTTACCACTTGCTCCAGTAAAACAATATTATAGACAAAATGTTTCAATACCTGTGTCTTTGTTTATTTTCTTTGCTATGCATAATCTTTGGAGTTATACTTTCTGTAAGATAATTTTATTTTTTAATTAAGATAATTTATGTCATGTAGTCATGTAATTTTCAGAGTAAAATGACCTTTGCATTTTTATTAATCAGCTTGATCAAATATTATTTTGGTCAAACTCATCCAATTCAGTTGATTAACACAAGAAATGAATATACATTTATAATAGTCAATCTCAAATGAGAACATGATGTTGCCTTACATTCTACTATGTTTTTTGGTTAAATCACTTTCTTCATACTAATTCCTTACTCCTTTCTTCCTTCCTTCTTTCCTTTTGACTTTGTAATTCTTCTTCAAATTTTATTTTTTCACTATTTCTTGTATTTTCTATTACTATTTACCCCTCATACCCTCTTCCACCTCCACTGCCTCCGTACCCCCCACAGTCATCACACTGTTGTCCATGTCCATGAGTTCTTTCTCTTATTAAAAAATACATTTTTTGCTTGATTTATCCACCTCCAAATTCTCCCTCCAGAGCTGTTAGCCTGTTCTCTATCTATGAGTCTGTCTCTGTTTTGCCTGTTTGTTCAGTTTGTTCATTAGATTTCACATGAGTGAAATCATATAGTATTTGTCTTTCTCTGACTTGCTTATTTCACTTGGCATATAATTCTCCAGGTTCATCCATGCCATTGCAAAGGGTAAAAATTTCTAATGTTGGCAAATATGTGGAGAAGTGGGAACCCTCATGCACTGTTGGTGAAAAATGCAGATTGGTGTAGCCACCGTGAAAAGCAGTATGATGTTATCTCAAAAATTTATAAATGGAACTCTCTTATGACCCAGCAATTTCACTTCTGGGAATTTATCTGAAGAAACCCAATTTGCTAACATGAAAGAATGTATGCACCCTTATGTTCATTGCAGTAATATTTACAATAGCCAAAATTCAGAAGCAACCTAAGTATCCATCAATAAATGAGTGGATAAAACAGCTACTATATATTTACATAATGGACTGCTATTCAGCTATAAAGAAGAAAAAAATTTTACTCTTCCATACTAGATTCATTAACTTATTTCTTCTAAATCATCTTTCTACAAGTATCTACAAACTTACTAGTTTCAATTTCAAAAATCATTAATAACAGTATAAATAATAAAAGCTGCTACTTTGCACTGGGAAGTCCCTAAAATCCCTAAGAAACTCACTCCCAGTCGTTGCATTTGTCCTCCCAACACCTGTATGCAACTGAAATTCTCTTCATCACTATTTTACTTTATAGTAAAATTGAAGAACATGATTCAGAAACTCACTGATATCATGGAGAATAAGTGGCACAAACTTACTATTTTAAATTTCAAAAATCATTAATAACAGTATAAATAATAATAAGTTGCTGTAATGTTGTACTAGGAAACCCCTAACTCACTTCAAATAATCTTATTTATCTTCCTAACACTCATATGAAATAGCTCTTTTCATCACCATTTTACCTTACAGTAAAACTGAAGAACACAACAATTCAGAAACTTCATATCACAGAGGATACATGGCAGCAGTGAAAAGACCTGAATTCAAGCAAAGTCTGTGTATTTAATAACTGCACAAATTTCTCCCATACCCTGTGTAATAGAAGCCTTATATTTGAAATCCATTGATTTTATGACACCATAGAGTAAATTTTTACTTTTTCTAATTTTTCTTCTTTGAAAAGACAAGCATGTTCATCTGCTAAACCTAATTTTCATAATTACCAATGCAAACTCACCATTGTCACCCCAGCGGTGGCATCTTCCATCTGCTGTTTCATTCTTTCCTGACCAGTGTATCTCTCCTTTGTTATAAACTTCACTCCATGAGAATTCAGTCAAAGTCAAGGCCCACATGGCTTAAAACAAAGATTAAAGAAACAACAACATCTGCAACTAAATATACACCCCCCAGCTATACCCTAATTTTCTTCTTTCCATCAAAGTTTAATATTTTACAATAATAATCAAAAAGCACTCTTGTCACTTTATGTCTTCTCTTTAACCTGGAGACCATTGTTTTATCTCCTGAAAATAATTTCTTTTCCACATCCTGTGTAAAATCCATAAGACAAGTTCTTTTCACTTATCATATTGTAATCTGTTATTAATTACTTTCTTCTTGAAATATTCTTTTACACTATTTGATTTTTAATAACTCTTCCTTATATGCCTTCTCACTGAGACTTCTTTTTTCCCCTCTCCATTCTCTCCCTCATGCTATTAATCCTTTATGGAGTACTTCTTACCTCTCTTCGTTAGCTGTATGTTTTTCCTAAACAAATACACCATGTTTTATCATTTTAGTCATTTAAATACCCTAATGTTTGTACATGGAATAATGATGTAAACATTGCTGAAGTCTAGGTGTCTTTAATACATACCATCAATTCTCCCCACACCTAACCAATTGCAATATATTTTTAAGGAAAATATCCATATCATCCCTCATCTGCCTAATTGTTACTCCACTCACTGCTACTTCATTCACTTCTATAATGTGGCCTTTACTTGAATTATGATGACTATTCCTTTATGTATATCCTTAATTAAATATTAGTCTTTTCCAATTCATTTAATTACATATATAGAGAGTATGGTCAAAACATTTCATTGACTCAATTTCATTTAGAATTAAGTCAATACTTATTAACATAATACCTTAGTTTCCTGTTGGCCTGGATTTTGTGAGCTCTCTATTCATATCTCAGCCTACTTTACAAATGATGAACCCTTCTTAATAAACTGTCTCTAACACTAAAAGACAGTGGAGATTATATTAGTCAATCATTTTCAAAAGTATATTTTTGCTTCTGCCAGGAGCACATTTTTCTCAAATTACCTCACATTCATATGCATATTTAAGCTTTATCTAGAAAGCCTTGTTCAAATTCAAGATTGGAATAGGATTCCATCCTGCAGGTTTCTAAAGCACTCTCGCAGCACTTAGCAATATGTGTTGCAATTTCCTGTTTACTCATCTTGTTTAGTTACTATGCTTAAGTTTCATAAAGCAAGGACTGTATTTTACTGCCCACATTCTCAGTGATTAATAGTCAGTAGTTTCTCAATAAACCTGTGTTCAATTGATTGACAAATTATTAAAAATATACATTCATTTTCTTAAAAAAATATAAAATATTTTGTCTGGTTTTATTTCGATGTATCTCACCTTCTACTGTAGATGTAGTTGACATTATTTTCTTTTGCACATGTTTATTTGTATACCCAAGGTTACAATATTGCCAGAATTCAATTCCCTAAGATTGAGGGAAAGATTGTGATATTTGTAGAAATCCGAAAGCTGCAGGGAATAAGGATTGAGACAACTGTTAGAGGTGACTGAAACTGTATCACAATTTTGAGTCTGTGGAACCAGCAAAGTATTTGGAAAGCAATTTCTGGCAGGTAATCGAATTTGAAGCCTGGAGCTTAAGGGAGAAACCACAGCTGAAAATCTGAAATTAATCTGCATAGAGTTAATATATAAACCTGTGGTTTTTATGATATGGTTAAGATGACTGAGAGAAATGAGGACTGTGAATCATAACCTATTTTTCACCATATTTAATGTATAAGAATGAGAGCAATGGAAGCAGAGAAGCCATAACATTCAGGAGATTGCTGCAAATATACAAAACAAGAAAGGAACATTGTAAGAAGAGTGATATTTCTGTCCAGTATTTTGCTAAAGAAATACGAGAATGATAGGGTATAAAAAACAGCTTTTGGATTTGGTTATTAAGAGGACATCAGTGGGGGTTTTTTGGCCAGAAAATTAGGTTTGCAAAGACACAATTTCTATTTAATAAATAAATACCTGTTTATTTATTGGTCAATGACTATGTAAAAAAGTCTATTGAAGCACAATAAGAAAAATTAAAAGTACGATTTAACACTCTTAGGTATTTTCCCTAACTTCTAAGGACTTAAAATCTACTTTTTTAAAAAAGTAGAAATAATCGTGTTAAAGTTTACTGAAGCATATCATCTATCAATACTAGGTATTTTATTGAGTACTTGCTGCGTGATGTAACATCCTAATAAGCTTATTAGATAGGTACTATATAATTCAGACTTTATAGAAATTTTTAATACAATATATGCTCATATATACATATATATATGCTCATATATACATATATATATATATCTTTCCCCAAAGTCACAAAGGTAATCAATGATAGAGTCTCTGTTTAAAAATTCATATGACTTTTAACTCTGTTTTTTCCATCACAATTATAGAAACTAATATAATGACAGATTGCAAAAAGTATATAATGGAGGTCTCCTTTGTACGAAATGATTGATGTAAGACAGTTTTTATATCTATGTGAAAAAAATGTGTGAATGTTCTGAGATTTTTAAGAGGGTAAATGTCTTAAACATCTACTGGTTGTCTGCCTAGTATAATGCATCTTACCCTGCACAACTATACATGTGCTACTACAGATGACTTTTAGTAGCCTATCTGAACAATATCAGCCTTTCTTCCAGACCTTTACCTGTTGGGGTCCACCCTGCCTGGTCTCAGGAAGCTGTAACCCCCCCACGACTTAGGCTGAGTGAGAGACCTCCAAACCAGGAGCCACTAAGGAGACAAAACTTATTTCCCTGGCATGAACGCTGTCTGTTCTGCACCTGGCCTCCTATGTTTGATCAGTTAGCCAGTGACGGGTAAGATTTCCCATGGAGGGAATTGCCTAAGACAGGCATGATCACGTGGAGGCCTCAGGGAAGGACTTGGAGGACTGTGGAAATGAAGGGGTGATCGACATCGACCCCTGCCCCCTTAGCTTTGTCAAAGCCTGAGTCCTTGTTCTTAGTTGTGAGAAATCCAAGTCTCCCGGCTGCCTTTGTCTCCTCTGCCCGACTCAGGCCTGCGGAAATAACAGGGGCGGTGCAGTCCAGACCAGAGTCGGTGGACTCCCAGCGTAATCAGGCTTAGGACATAGAATATGCAAGATCCTGTGAGATCTGCTTGCTGGAAGATGCTATTGAATTAGAATATGAAGGCACAGGCAGGAAATAAAACTAGCCTTTTAGGTCCTGTAGTCTTTTTAAGTGATAAAACACAAAATCTCAGCCCAGAATCCCAGAGGGAGTTCTGTCAGCCTCTTTGAAAATTACCTACTTGTTTGAGCTTCCCTGCCAGATTGTAATCCACAAACTGTATCTGTATTCTTAATAAAAGCCTGTTCGGGTGGGAAAATGGGACACTCCACTAGAGAGAGTGGCCGTTTTGTCCCTATTTCCCCATAGGACTCTGTTGGCTGTGTGTATGGTTTTCTCGTGTTTTGACGAGCATCTGCAGCAGCGATGGATACTGCTAGCCAGTATCAGCCACGTTTACCTGCAATGAAACTATTATGTAATCTAAGTTAATGACACCATCCTTTACTAATTTAGACATGGAACTAACATGTTTCTTTCTAATCCTATCTCTTTGATAGTCACCAGTGTAAACTTTGGTGCTTTGGATAGCAATTTTTCCACATGCACAATAAAGCAAGGAAACCATATTTGTAGTATGAAAATGAAGAGGGGAGAGGGGAGGGAATTTCAGGGGAGAATGGGAAGGGTTTACAGGAACAAATATAAAGGACACATGGACAAAAACTGGGGGGGGTGGAAATGGGAGGGAGGTAGGGAGGAATGAGTGGGTGGGCTGGGATGGGAGTAAAAGACAGAAAACTTTACTTGAACAACTATTAAAATAAAATTTAAAAAAGAAAGAAAATGAAGCAGATGTTCAGAAAAGAGGAAATATATTAAGAAAGAGAGCCCTGACTATATGTTCTTTCAATGTTCTATTCCATTTCCTGATTACGGATACATTTCAAGTATTTTATTTCATGAAAAAACTTGGAACTTTGGGGTAGTCCTCCTTAATTTCTTATGTTGATGACAGAGTGTTTGCTATACATAATTAAAGTGATCTAACAAATATAACTTTAAATATGGAATACATTACAAGAAAAAATCAACAATACTTGAAATTTTTTTGGCATTAGGAACTGAGAGATAGGTAATATTTTGGTTTTAGAGAATAAAATTAACTGAAATAGGAGGGTGAAATAGAAGAAAAGGACAATGGTTTTGGAATCAATGAGTTGTATTTGTTTTTATGGTAGATAATACAAGTAGAAAATTCCAGCCAAAACCTGGAAATGGGGTCTAGTAACCAATGAACATTTTCAAGGCTGAAGACAAATTTATACATATAATTTAATGAATGAGTGATATCCTGTTGAGAGATAAGTTGGAAAGACAAGACTGAAAAAAGCATCTTAATTAAAATTTAGTGGATGTCTTACCATTACATCAGGGAGAAAGAAGTGGGTATCAGACTTACTCTCACACTCCAAATAATTATAAAACTTGATACACTATCTTAAACAAGCTTTTCCTGTATTGGACAACAAATAGTGGAGAGATACTATTTTTGAAATAAGGAAAACATTTTAGGTGAGCTCCCCAAGTACTTGGTTCTTCACCTGTGATCGTATTCCAAATCATAGCACTGGAGAATCAGCTTTAAAATACAACAAAATTTGAAAAAGTAGAGAGATCCATTCTGATGTAGCTGAATTTTGAAGGACAGAGTACCAAGATGAAAGAACTATAAAAATAAAGAGCTTCAGAAGTTTAATAGGTCCTCTTGACTCTCTCTGATTATTCAGCTGCACATGCCCTCAACGAGGCTCCGTGAGACCTGGCAGAGGACAGTTACTAGACCGGCAGAAAACAGCCTACCAAGAGATTGTGAGGTAAAAAAAGATTCTGGAGGTTTCACAGTAATCAGAGACATCACACTTATAACCAGCTAGAGAACAATGACCTCAATTATTGCCCATACAAGTAGGATCCCAGAAAAGGCACACCTCAGTATTAGGGCTCTACACCAGCACTATCGGAACTAAACATAAGACTAGATAGGACAAGTTGAGCCACCAGTAAAATAATTGTGTATCTATTAAAACAAACCTCAGAATCTTTTGAAGAAATAAAAATAACTATAGACCTTTAATAATTTAATATCCCAATGCCCACTTACAAGAAAAATTTAGATATGGGAGTAAACAGGAAAATGTGAAACATGACCAAGGGAAAAATAGTTATTAAAAAAAGCAGCAATAATAAAACAGAACTCTGGAAATCTACATTAAATATAAATAAATATTATACAAATATACACATATATTTCTCATTTCCTGATTCATTTAATGTAACTGTATTGAGAAGATGACAGTAAAAAATAGAAAAAAAATATTTTTATCAATTAAGCATATAAAGTGTAAGGAAAATGGACTGACTTACTGATGTCAAAAAAGATAGATATCAAGACAAAGGTATTTGTGAATAATAAAAAGAAAAGTTTTATAATAATTTGATAATTTATTTACTTAAAAAAGAATTCAAAGTGTTAACTTTTTGTTCTTCAAATTACAAGATGTAAAATCAGAAACACAGAGAGAGAAATAAACACATTTACAATTTTAGATTTTAATACTTCTCAGAAATCACTGTAACCAATTTTAAGAAAAATAGTAATTATTCAGGAAAAATTGAATGCTTTATAAACAAAATAAATATAATGGAATTTATACTGCATTATATCCATTATACCCATCAACTACAGAATATCTTTTTTTTAAATTTCAGAATCACATGGGACTTTCACAAAGTAAGTTCAAGTCACAGGTTATAAAAATGTGTTTATAAATTTCAAAAGATTGAAATAATGCAGAGAATAATTTCTGACCAAAATGGCATTAAATTTAAAATCAATAACACAATTAAATGGAATATTTTCACATATTTGGAAATTAAGCAAGCTATTTTAAATGAGTCTAAGAGAAATTACAAAAAATAAAATTATAAAACTATTGTGCATAGAATAATAATGAAAATAAAACATGTCAAATTATATAACTTATTTTTTTCTTTTTCTCTCATTGTTTACAAAACTGAAAATTTAATATTAAAATCATTTGGTGTTATTCTACAAAGTAGACTTGTAAGAGGAGTTAGAATAGTCAAGAGCATATGTGAATAGAGCAAGAGCAGAGTGGACTTTTTAGATACTTTGACAATCCACTATGGAGTCACTGTTAGCCATGAAAGTTACATCAAGTATTGTGTCAAGACTGAAGTAACGGAGTGTAATGGGAACAACTTGTGGACACTTGGATAGACTCTATCTGAACACTAATAAGAGTAGGGCCTCCACTCCTGGTGGCCTGAGCCGGATCTGACCACCCGATGCTTGAGACTGACTGTATCATGGTTCACACTGGGAGCACCGCTAGACTCCACTCCAATGAAAGTGTGCCAACACTATAGGCACATAGCTTGAGATAGATACTCATCTCTCCACCTGTGGACTCCTTGAATGACCATGATTTCTCACCAGATGCTCACTCTGTTCATTTCTATCAGGTAAACCTACCCTCTTTGTGTGTCTCCTGTGTGCAACTCTTTTGAATTTCAGGGAAGTCTCCCCTAATAAACCTGGCATTATGAAAAGACAAACGTGTGTGAGTGACTCCTTTTGAGGATGCTCTCTTCCTTACCACTGTGTGGTACTGGAGTTTGAGTAGAGTTAGAAGGGTGTCTGTGTAGGATGGCTGCCTCTCAAGGAGTAACAGAGTATGGTCAGGATTAGAAGTCTATCTGGATGGTATGGTTGAGTTGGTTTAGAAGAGTGTTAAACATAAGGCCATCTTAGTGATTGGTGTAAGAGTCCATACGTAACACATTATCACAGTGACCCTGGGATTATTCTCCATTTTGTGTTGAAAAAAATGAGAAAATGAGTTGAAATAGTTTACCCATGTTCATACAACTGGTGGACTGACATACACTGTGGATATGCTAAGTGTATATTAACAATACATTAATATTAACTGAAGACATCTGAAAAAATTGCATAATGAGAAACATAGTTACTCTTTTGCTAACATAATAAAAGAAAATTTCAAAATAAGTTCAGAAAATGAGCATATTTCTATGGGAAGACTTTATTTTTAAAATATTTTTAAGAGAGGAAAAGAAAGTCAGTTAATTATTGAAGTATAAAATGCTAAATTATTTCTAGTAAACACTTGAAACTAATACAACATGTTGGAAGAAATTAAAGAAAACTCTTATTTCAAAGCTTCTGCCAGATCTTCATGTTTCTAATGGCGGAGACTAAAGGTAGTTGACTCTTTTGTTTAGTGCAATAGATTAATCACCCTTGGTTATTAAAAAAACAGTATTGTCTGCCATGAATAGTTTAAGATAAAAATGAGCTGAACTGCTTTGCATAAAAAATTAAAATGGTATTTCTAGGTGGGTGTAAGATAATTAGAACTTTACATGACTGTATGACTACTTTGCATAGTTTCAGGAAATTTTTCATGTCGGTAATTTTTAAGGTGCTGAGACTCAAAAATAAAGAGATCTTAATGAAGATATTTGGTAAGAAGTCAATCTTGCAACAGAAGAGATGGAAAGCAAGAGATGTTAAAAAACTATTAGAATTTAATAGTTGAATACTAAATTTAATTTGTTTTCTCCTCTAAATTACAAACTATTTTATTCCCTTTTATTGAACATGAATACTTCCTTCCCACTATCACCACCATATTTCATCTTCATTTATTCCTCCCATATTTAATGAAGCTATAGTAAATTACTATCTTTGCCTGTATTTGTCTTAGCTTTGCCTTTGGAAATAAAAAAGATGTCCATCTCCTTCCTGAAGATGACGGACAACAGTAAGCAGGAACAAAGGAATATGGATACTATTACTACAATGTGAACCACGAATTTAACTTAACTTTTTTGACTAAGTAATATATTAGTAAGGCTTAGAATTCTAAAAGTATAAAAAATAATGTAATAGGGAAGGGGGAGGGGACAGTGGGAAGAGGGGTTTTCGGGAACTACTATAAAGGACACATGAACAAAACCAAGGGAGAGGGTGGGAACAAGGGAGGGAGATGCGTTTGGCTGGGGTGTGGGGGGTGGAGGGGAGAAAATGCAGACAATTGTAATTAAACAACAATAAATTAGTTTAAAAAATAATAATAAAATAAAAATGTTTGTTCCAATTCTAATAAGGGTTCCTTTGGTAAGTTACTTTCTTTTTCCCCTAGCTGCTTTTAGGTTTCTTTATCATTAAATTTTTTTAAGAGAATATTTTTTTAAAAGATTTTATTTATTTATTTTTAGAGAGGGAAGGGAGGGAGAAGGAGAGAGAGAGAGAGAGAGAGAGAGAGAGAGAGAAATATCAATGTGCGGTTGCTGGGGGTCATGGCCTGCAACCTAGGCATGTGCCCTGACTGGGAATCGAACCTGCGATGCCTGGTTCGCAGCCTGCACTCAATCCACTGAGCTACGCCAGCCAGGGCTCTTTATCATTAATTTTTGATAGTTGTATTATAATGTGTCTCATCAAAGGTGTTTGGCAATAAGATGATAAGGTGTTCTATTAACTTTGGGTAGCTGTATGTGCAAGTCCTTCTTCAGGTTTTGGAAGTTCTCAGCTATTATTCATTTAAATAAACTTATGCCTTCTTACTCTCCTTCAAAAATCCCTGTAACTCTTAAAATTTTCCTTTCAGATTGAATTAAATATCTCTTAAACTTTCATACATTTTTAAAATCTTTGTTCCCAATCTTCTGTGTTGTTTTCATATTTCTATTCTCCAATTCACTTATTCTTTCTTCCATCTCTTCTGCACTGTTTCTCATGCTCTGAGTTGCTTTATTAATCTCATTCCTTGAATTCTTCAGCTCCAAAATTTTTGTTTGCCTCTTGTTTTAATTTCAATCACATTGCTAAAGAACACCATTCTGTTCATTAATTTTATTCCTGATTTCATTGAATTGTTTTTCTGAGTTGTCTTGTAGCTTGCTGAATTTATTTATAACAGCTATTTTGAATTCTTTACCTCTATACTGCAATATTCCATGCATCTGAGTTCAGTTTGCTCAAGAATAAAATCATATTCCTTGATTTTTCACATTGTTTGCAGGTGATATTCTGCTTTCACACATAAATTAGTAGACACCTTATCAAGCTTTTATAACGAGTTTGGTTCTTACAGTTCAACAGCCTGGATATTAGAAATCTTTGTTTTATATTCCAGAAGATGGCAATATTACTTGTTTGTATTTTTTTTCTCATTGACCTTGGCCTGTGTTCAGATCACATTCATTCACTGTCTACCAAAGCTGGCTCCTGCAGATGCACTAGGAAGCACACACAAGGAGTCAACATTAAAGTGAGGGAGGTGTGGATTTAGTACTTGGAGCTTTAGCAAAACCCATGAGACTCGTGAATCATCCCTGACTAGTGTACCTCCAGAGACTTATGAGTGGACTTCCTGCTAAAATTCTGAAGTGGACAGCAGGATACACGTTCCTTTAACGAAACAATGTTTTTTTATATGCTTTCTTCTCTTTTTCTCCTTCTTCCTAGTCATGAAAATTCCATCTCAGAAATCTGGGTTCTGCTAGAGACAAATGAGTTTTTCCAGCTGCAACCGAGCAATTGGGGTAGCTGGGCAGCAATTCACAGCATTCTCTTCCATCTCCTCTGTAGGCCAGATCACTACATTCCACTTTATGGGAGAGGTCAGCACTCCAATAGCATTACATTTGGACAATATAATTTCTTTCATAAAAAGAAAACAAAAGCAAGCAGAAGTCGAGGGAGAAAAAAGCTATATAGTTAGTGTGTCTCCTCTTCTTCCCACACACAAATTCTCTCTTCAAATAACAGTAGCCAAAAGTATTAAATTTTCAGAGTTCTGTTTGTATAGTCAAAATTTTCACTAGATTTTTTTAGCCCTAAAGACTATTCCTTGAACTCCAGCTGTTATACAAATATTTCACAATTTACTTTATTTCCAAATTTCTTTAATTGATAAGCTACTACTTTATTGTTACAAATATTATTTCTACATTGTAGGAGCTAAAATATTTAGGTGTTTTCTTCTCACTCTATATGTCACATTTGTTTCTGTTTTAGTTCTGTGATTAAAAATATTATTTCCTAATAATCTTTTCTTATAGTTTCTAACTGTTAATCATTTAGTACTTTCTATTGAAAAGGGCTCACAGGACTTTTTTTTATATTTGCATGTTAAAAACCAATAATCATTTAGTAGTTTCTATTGAAAAGGGCTCATAGGACTTTTTATATTTGCATGTTAAAACCCATTTTATAACTTTTATAATTAAAATTTAGTTAGCTATTTATATGTACATTTTATTTCTTGAAAATTTTACAGAAGTGTTTTATTCTGAAGTTCAATTTTTTTGCAAGATTTCTTTTTATACTTCCCCAGTTTTTTCATTATATTTAAAGCTTATTAATTTTTAGTAATATATCAGAGTTCATTTAAATCTGGGGTCACATTTACCAAGCACAACTACCTTTAACTTACTCAATTATAAAAGTCAGATATTTATTGAGTATTATGAACATTTCCAGGCTTCTAGTAGTTCCTATACATTTCTTTTACTTACATCTTTAAATACTGTTATTTGACTTTTTTCATTTGGATCATAAAAGTACTTATTAACTCATTTTTTGTTTCCATTTCATTTTTCTTTTTTTTTGGAGTTACTATACTTGTGTTGCTGTTTTGATGTTTTCACCAATTATATAATTTGTGTCTATATTTAGTATTGTTTATTTTATTTTTATTCCTTGGAATGATTTTGTTTTATATTCATTCTTTTTGAATGGAATTAAATTTCTTTGTCAACTACTTGCATAAAGTCTTTGGAGTGAGGAGACACCTAAACAGTCTTCTTCTGTACTTTTACTGAAATAGACTCTTGAAAATATTTCTCTGTGATTTTCTTTGTACAGCCGTAGCCGCTCTGCTTCTCTGATCCAAAATAGATCCAAAAGGGCTTCAGTCATTAAACCATCTCAATCCTTATTCTAGCAAGTGTTATTGCAAATAAAGAATAGTTGTTGTTTTTCCTTTGGGGTAACTTGTTCTCCTTGTCAAGAATGTTATAGCTGTTATGTGGAAACTCTAACAGGTAATCTTTCCTGACACTAGCAAATGTTTTTTTCCTTACCTTGCAAAACTTTTGCCCAATTTTAATTCAAAAAACAATTCTAATTTTTTTTTCAAATACTGCCTAAAGTATGAAATCTGATATCTGTTAGTTGTTTTTCTTTTTGCTGAACATGTAATTTGTGATTTTTCTCCATTAATTTGTAATTTCTATGATTTCTAAGAGAAAAAGAAAGATGATGACTTGATATAGTGATGCTAGTATATTTGGCTAAAGAATTAGGTGAATATTTTTATTTCTCTTTACAGTGTAATTTAAACAAAATGTTAGATTGCTAGAGTTTGTACCATTGACTGAGGTGTTGTCTATTATAATTATTTGTGATATTAAATAAAGACCTGTTAAAGCTACAGGATTTAGGTATGCTTAAGATTACAAAAAATTGGCTGAAGCACAGCAGATACTGTATGGTATACAAAGGGTGAAAAAGTAGATTCTCAAACTTCCAGATTATTATGTAAGTATTTACCACTAACAAAATTTTGGAACAGCTAATATAAAAGCTGGTGAGGTAGCACTTTGAAAGAAAAGTAATGACATCTAGAAGGTAAACAGCATCTTTTAGTTCACATAATACCAAGATGATTGTATTTCATCCACATATTTATTATATTTTCATTCTAGGAGTATAGATGATAGTTTTTTCTGTGTAGTAGTTACCTATTAAATATTTATACATAGAGTGGTAATAAATGGATTATTTTAAACCTAGAGAGAGGATTCTAAAGTTATGATATTAAAGTATACTTATTTAATGTACAGAGAACAAAAGATTCTATACAGTAGCTAATATATTATTTGCTAAAATTATAATTCCAAATTATGTTATGAAAAACAACTCATACAAGAAGACTTTAAAAGTGATACATATAAATTAAAAATATTTAAGTTTAAAATTTATTTAAATTGTTATCAAATTTATAAACAGATTTGAAAATCATTTGGTGTGTTCAAAATAAAGTGTAAATTATACTTGAACTTAAGCTTCCTACTGAATGACATAATGTAAGAATTATTTGTATAAAAAAGGTCATATTGTGTATCCAAATCTTGGTGCCCTCTAATGACAGGAAGCAGGAATCTGTAGGTGGGACATCAGCTGAGTGAGAATGATTCCACTGTACATGTGATTTATCATACTGCATTTTCAGCAGTATTCAAGTATGTAAGGGGGAAATACTCATTAAGAAGGAATGTATATTTTGGTTCGAGATTCACAGGGACTGCACCAGATCATGCTACTTCATAACTGCATAACTCTAGACTCTAGACCATTGTTTGGGTTCTGTCATTCAGTTCTTCATATGCAGATTAAACTGATAATGGTACTTAGCTCAGTGTTGTGAATATTATAATACAAAAAATTAGACTAATTTCTTGCATTTAGTAAATGTCCAATAAATGTTAGCTGTATTAATATATTGGTCTACTTTCTGGTAGGATTTGAAATTAAGAAGATTAAATTTAGCTCTTTTTGCCATCTTGGAGCCTGTGGGGGACTGCTGGGAACAGAACATCTAACATGACACATATGTGTGGAAGGCTGTGGCCAAAAGTCGTTTTTGTTGGCTATAAATGGGGTCTTTGGAACCAGAGGGAGCATACAACTCCTCTTAAAAATGGAGGTGTTTATGCTCAATATGGAACTGAATTCTATCTAGGTAAGATATGTGTTTATGTACACAAAGCAAAGAGCAACACAATAACTCCTGTGGCAAACCAAACAAAGCCAGAGTAATCTGGGGAAAAGTAATTCATGCTCATGAAAATAATGGCAAGGTTTGATCCAAATTCTGACATAGCCTTCCTGCCAAGGTCTTTGGGTATAAAATCTATGTAATGCTGTACACCTCAAGGATTTAAACTTATTAAGAAGTAAATCAATTAAAATAGATTTGTTCTCATATAAAAGAAGAATATAAAGTCAACTGGTTTGATGAGAAATCTAAAAATACCCTCATGTAGTAATCAAATGTTATTAATTTAGGAAGAATTATTTTATGTTTAGTCCTCAATATATCTGATAAGCTTAGTAACATGAACAACAATAATAAGTCCAGACATCCTGAAAAGTGTAAATATGAAATGAATTTCAAGTGGAATAGCAGCTAAATAACACTCTTTTATCATTGAAGTTATTCTCTTTACATGACATTGCAACTATTATAGATCAAGCTACATTGAAAATAAATATATAAATACTTTGTAATAACATTTATTTTTAAGTCAACATGTTTGCTTTTCATATCCTACATAAAAAGTGCAATTTTTAAATTTCTTAAGATATATATTCATAGAAATATGATTTTCCCCATAGTCACTTAACTCATTTATTCACTTGAGGATTTTGTTGTCCTGTATTTTCTTTCATTGCTATCTAAAGAAAAGGTAGAGGGTATGATTGTAGTTGCAATAGGACATTTTGGAAGAAGTCATTTTTATACTTAAGCTGTTTAATTTGCCTTTGAAAGATTACATTTTACACCCAGAAAAATGAGTTCCCATTTCTTCTGATTTTTAGTGTAATGTTTAATACATATTTCCCATGTATAGGTACTCTTAAACTCTTTTGTTTGCAGTCCCATTATTTTACATTTCCATTATGCATTTGTGACCCTTCCCCTGAATAGAACTAAAATTTATTTACAGAATATATTGTATACCAAGATCACATTTGATTTTTTTCTTAATTTGTTCTTCAAAAAGGCTTTGTTTTAAATAAAATTTGAGGTAATATTTTTCCCCAATTCATCACTACAAAATACGTATTCAGAAAGCAAGATTTTGCTAATGCTTAAACAAATAATCTTGCTTTTAATAAACAGGTGCTGTCTATTAATTGTAGTTCTGTTAGGTCATGCTAATATAATATCATTTATTATTCAGATGCCAGATAAAGTCTGGCAGATGGAATGTCAGTATAGCTAATGTGGGATGATATGAGCATTGCAAGCATGATACTAATACGTTAGCTGTACCGTTGGCATTTGGAACCATAATGTCATCTTGGCAAGAGCAGAGCCCCTATAATAACTGGCTGGTTGTCTATGGCCAACCAAACACATTGCTGTCAGTTGTATCATTACTGGGAGAAGGAATATTTAAAACTACAAAACTGGCCAATGTATATTTTTATTTAAACCTAACTCTGAATTTTGTCAAGTCCATATGCTTTATTCTGTTTGTCTTGTTGTTCATGTAGCTTTTGAGATAAGAGGACATCTGCTAATTTTGGCTCAGAGTACTACATGGACTTATTCTCACAGTCATTCTGCTTTTGAAACAGTTTTCTATAAACAACAAAAAGTTTTTTTAGGATGCTGCAGGCCTAGTCCGTCATTTCATATAATTCAATGTGTCTAAAAGATCTTTTTTTTTTTTTAATGATTTTTTAGTGGGCTTTTCAGAGTTACAGTTGCAGGTTGTTTCCTCTCTGAAATCTCTAAACAAAATGGCCTTAAGCATGCTCTAAGAACAAGCTGCTCTTTGGCATAAGCCATTTGACATTCATCCTATTTCCTGAAACTTGATTCATCTGGACTGTGACATCTCACCGATTTTAGCCAGAAGCTAGATAATTTGCCTTCTAGCATTTTTGTTTTTTTTATGCACCTCCTGGACCTGGATATAGGTTTCTTTACATTCTGACCTTCAACTTCTCCTGAGGTCTTGTAGACTTTCTGTTCCTGAGGCATAAAGAGTCATCTAACATTGTGCTGTCAAATGTGCTTTGTGCAAGAGTAATATTGATTCCAACTGACAGAAAAATACTAAGTCACGCATGCTTTATGCTGTTCAGTGTGTCTGTTCTCTTTGTAAGAGTAAAAGTTCATATTAAAAAGGTAAAGCTGGCCATTATATTTGAGAAACAAAACAAGTCTTACTTCAGCTACCATATTGAATTGCACTGTATTCTATATCCTGTAATGAATAGATAACTATGTTGTCTTTTCAATGTCTCATGTGTTCTGATTTCAGTGTACTGAAAAACCCAAAAGAAAATAGAAAATACACTCATATAACAGACCTGGTATTCTGCTGAAGTAGTTTCTTATTAAGAGAATGGAAATCAGGCAAAATATAATTGTAGTTAAATTTCCATTAAGTAATCACTGTCTTAAATATTTTAGAAATTTTATATATTGTAGAAAAGTAAAAATGTTACAAATTGAATTAAATACAAATTTCATAAATCTGTTGCCCCCTCCTGAAATGTCATTACTTTTAATTGTTATTGTATTGTATATTTATACAGTATTTTACAGCATCTTCAAACATTTGCTTAATTTCTCCACATTACTAAACAGCAGAATTACATATTTAGTAGCAAATGTAATGTATATCCCACCTTACTTTATGAGACATGATAATCTGTTTTATTCAATCTATATTTTCTGGGAAAACATGCCTGACTTGTTTTTGGGAAATATTTGCTTGAAATAGCACAGTATCTGTTTGTTATAGATGAAGCAGCTGTTTTAGCTTCACACCAAAAAAAAAAAAAAATGTTGCCCAAAAGAAATCGTGTCCCTAAGGCATGGGTTGAGTTACAGCTTAAAAAAAATTAAATTAGCTCAGCACATGTTTGGCTCTCCCTTTACTTGGCTTCCTTGCACCATGGCCCACCACCGTTGTTTCCTATTTGACATAATCTCTTCTGTGTTTTATTGACAGCACCATGATAAATCACAGTTTCCATTGGGCATCATACTTGCTCACATGGTCTTAGCCTCTGTAAGGAGACCAATAGTTCTCATGCAAGATTGTGAAATTTCTCTTTCAGAAGTTTAGAAATTCATGTTCCAAGAAACACAGTATTCTTAATCCAGACAGTAATTTTTAGGAACTGTGATCCTCCCCTCAAAAATTACTATAAAGTTGGCATCTTCTCATCTTTGTGCAAGAGTCACATAGTCTTAAATATTTTATCCATGGAGCAGATGATAAATATAACTATGAAACAGTGGGATAGAATTTCTAATTTTTATTTTTTTTAATATTTAAAGTGAATATTTGTTAATTTCTTAGACTTACATATCAATTCTTAAATAACAATAGTAGAAAATGCCCTTTGAATATGAAGTAATTTAATTAAATCCCATTTGATTTTAATTTATGCCATAAATTTATTTCATTTGTGGGAATGAAAGTATCATGTTGCTTGAAATATACATACCAATACTTTACTTACCTTAGGCTACTGTCCAATTAAATTTTAATTATACCATGTGTCTTGAATTTACGAATAACTAAAGAACCTCTATTCTATAAAACTATAACACCATCATAGAATAAAATTAAAGTCGCTATGGCTATTTGTAGAGAAATATCATTAAATCACAATGGAATATTAATCTAAAGTTCATATAAGGCAAAAGGAGAAAATTAATAATGGAATGCTGTCTTAATTGGATTTAGTGGAAAGCCTGTGTTGTCTCAGTTCTAACTGATGAGTGAGTGAATAGCTTAACACTGAAACACACACAAAAATCACAGCTTGTTTATGTTAACTAAATATAAAATGTATCTATACTTAATATTTTAGTTAATACTTAGAAGAATAAGAAAATTCACCAGAAACTTTTCAAAGCATTGCTTAAGGATTGGATGCTTAAATTACATGAGCTGCATTGTTTCAAAACTGTTCTCTACTACTTCGTGTTAAACTTATGAACTTAACCGTGTTTCTAAAAAGAGAGGGAATTATACTCCATAACATATACATGAAAAAGATATTAAAGAAAACTACAATTTTTATAAATAGTTTTAAAAGGCAAGAGGTCAAATGAATTGAATGAGGTTCATGGCTGCTTTCAATGCAATTTTATGACTCATGATTTTACCCTAGGCTAATAATGTTATTGACTGGACATTTGTAGAATGGACTTTTTTGCTATTTTCTTGGGTAGTTTGATTTTTTTTAGTTCTGTCACTAACATAGTAAATCAATGTTACATGACACTTTTCCAGTGGTATGTAACATAACTCTTCTTATTTTGTCTAGATTTAGAAGAAAGCATAGAATAGATAAATTCCTTTCAGTCTGATTCATTTCTGGTATTGATTTCCAAAAGCATAGAAAAGGATGGCTGCATTTCAAGTTATTGAACATTTGAAAAATAATCTGCTTGAACACTGACACTGAGTCAGAACACTGAGTCATATTGCTTTGTGTTATCTATATATTTTTTAAAAAGTTATTGGCATCGTTCAATTAGGATATATTTAATTAGAATTAAAGTATAGTATATATGATCTTATAATTTGAGTTTTGGTAAGGATTGTTATATGTAATCTAAGAGCTAAATGGCAAAATTGTTAAGGCTAACAACTGAGACTAGAAATGCTACTTTAAGATTTCTATCTATACCATGTTTACTGCTCATATCACTTAGATTGCCATTGTATGTTGAAAATATTTACCAACTGTATTTTGCAATGTATGCTTAGCACATAAAGTCAAATCTTCTTGTGTCACCATATTGACTCCCTTTACCCTTTACCACTCCCCACCTGTAGGGAACCGGTTTGTTTTGGTCTGGCAAATGTGATTCAGCTCTGTATGAAAAACCTATAGGAGTGATGTGGTGGGCAGGAGCCAGACCCTCAAACCAGGTTTTCCCATGGGAATTAGGTCTAGAAAATGCATACAGACTGTTAGGGTTTGCTCTTGCTAAAACTCCTTCACCCTGGTCTGAAACAGTAAATGTATATTTTCTATTTTCAAGGTAATTTCCAAAACCTGTGTGAATTTTCCCAAGGATGGAGCTAATTGGCTTGCCTCCTTTCCCTTCTGCATTTGTTATTTTCATTGCCTTGATTGTACCTAAAATGTAGACAATAATATTCTATATAATAGATAATAAATCCTTCTTTGACATAAGACCCAAGAAAAATAATAAAAGCCTGTCCAGGTGAGGGTTGGGAAGCTCTCTTCTTGAGAGAGTGGCCGTGCTGTCCCCTTTCTCTCCACAGGATTGCTGTAGCCTGTGCATTTTCTCTCATCTTCAGTCACAACAGGTGGACTCTGCTGGCTGGAGTCTGCCATACCCAACCTCTGCCCTCTGGTAACTGACCACCATATTGTTGTGTGTGTCTATGAATTTTTGTTTGTTTTCCTTGTTTGTTCATTTGCTTTCACTTTTATACCCCACATATGAGTGAAATCATATTTTCTGTCTGATTTATTTCACTTAGCACAGTATTTTCAGGATCCATCCATATTGTCACAAATGGCAGTATTTCATCTTCTCTTAAGGCTGAGTTCAAACCTATGTATTCTTATTACCCAGTGTCACCCCAATAAATTTAATTTACAAAAAAATTCCTAAAATTTCAAAAAAATATATATCAAATGAAGGTATAGAAGCATAGTTCTGTTGTTAAATATTTCTTGCAAATCTGAAAATAACCAATTTTTTTATGATCTCTGAGTACAGTTTTACCCCTTAGTAAAAATATTTTTACCCTTATTTTTACCCTTAGTAAAAATATTTAAGGAAAATATCAGATTGTTGTATAATGTTACAGTTTTGAATGCTCACAAGGGGAAGGTCTCTCGGTTAGGTGATAAAATACATAATTTCATTTACCCCCAAAAATACTATAAAAAGTATTACTCCTATTGTTTTGATGAGAAGATAGAAGATTAAAAATTTATTACTTGTCCAAGAAGTTTTATACACCTAGACAATGGAAGACTTATAGTCAAAATATAAATTGCTGACATTGATCTCCATGTGTGTTATTTGAAACAAAACTGCCAGGAACACTCTAACAAAACATAATTTGTAAATTTGGACTGTTTTATTTTACTCCAAAATTTAAGCATTAGAAAGAAAATATTTTGCTACTCTAATCAACTACAAAATCATTAATATTAAAAGTAAAACTTTAGTTTGTAGATGAAGAATTCTGCCTTGTGATACTATAAAATGTGCTGTTTGGGCCGTCGGGTGACTTATAATACAAATCACTGTAGTGATTAGTAACATGGCATCTGGAGACAAATTGCTCAGGTACAAATCTCAGCTCTGTAACTGCCTTGGGTGCTATGGCTTAAAGTTTCTATGCCTCAAATCCCTCGTCCGTAAAGTAGCATCAAAATGGAATTTCTTTGATTGGTTTGTTTGTTTGAGTATTTCATATCTGTATGGAATTTATGTAGAAAATTCCTTTTCCCAGTGCCTAACCCAATAATTGATAGCTATTAATAATTGTCAATGCTATTTTCAGGTCAACTGATTCAGCTAATATAATGGTGTATAATACATTATTATTTTCATATTGGTTTTATTTTGGATGTAATAAACACCCAAGAGATTAAATAATACAATTATACTTATACAAAATATTAAATATAATTTGATCTTATTTTAATAAATAAAAGTATTTAAAATAATATACCTTTTTATTTTTAGTTGGAGTCATTTGGTTTTTATATATATGACTATATGCATATGCAGGAATATGGAACACATTTATTCAGATATAGCTAAGCAATTAGGAAACAAAGCAAGAACAAGATAAACTATTTTATTCTCTAAGATCTCAGCAGACAACATTCATAATTAAAAATGATCTCATACAAATAAACAATGGGGCCTAAACATATCCTCATCTTTCAGAGAAGGTGGAATTTAAATACAGTATATTAAGAAAATTCATTGTCCCAGCTTATTAAAATATCTGTAAAAATTGAAAACTATATTTCTCAAATTAGTTAATTAACGGCTTTATTTATACAGTTGTCTGGAGATCGGCACGAATCCCATTCTTTGAAGGACGCTAAGCAGATCAGGCTAGGTATCAGTGCTCTGTAATGGTGCGTGGCTAGGCTTCTCATGGTTGTGGTCTGCATTTCCCACTTATTTTCTATTCCAAATATCAATACCTTATTTCATGTTTTATCCTCACTTATTTTTCCCTGTTAACACCTACCTTTTAGTATTTTGCAAGCAAACTAGATCTTCTCATTTCTTCTACTGTTTTAATTAACTATAGACGTTATGGCTACTCAATCTTTTAAATTTTTTTTATTGTTATTCTATTACAATTGCCCCAGTTTTCCCCCTTTTGCCCTCTTACACCCACCCCACCCCTCTGCTCCTACAGTCAATCCCCGCCCTGTTGTCCATGTCTATGGGTCATTCATACATGTTCTTTGACTAGTCTCTTCCCCACCCCACCCCTGGTCTCTGTCAATGTGTTCCATGTTTCCATGCCTCTGGTTCTATTTTGCTCATTAGTTTATTTTTTTCAATAGATTCCTCTTATAGGTGAGATTGTATAGTGTTTGTCTTTCACCACTTGACTCATTTAACTTAGCATAAGGCTCTCCACTTCTACCCATACTGTTGAGAAGGGTAGGCATTTCTTCTTCCTTGAGCTGCATAGTATTCCATTGTGTAAATGTAGCAGTGTTTCGATCCAATCATTTACTAATAAGCACTTAAGCTTTCTCCAATACTCAGCTATTGTAAATAATGCTGCTATG